>BMAO01023790.1:0-121228 GCA_019973975.1 Trichonephila clavata
AAGTTAAATACAAGCATTCAAGAGTAAGTATGGAAAAGAAATAAAACAAAACTTATCCATAAAATTTATATTTTTAACTTTCTTGATCGCATTATATACCGGGTGGGGCAAAAAGCCCTTAAAATCTTTAAAAATTTATAAAACCCAGAAATTAAACAAAATAAAAAAACTGTTTGCAAGTTTAGCATCGATAAGTCATGGATTTTTTTTTAAGATAAGAGGAAGAAAAAAATTCAAAAGCACCCGACAGGTGGCGTTTCGTGCATAAGTGAAAGAAAAGACTCGCAAATAACAGAAGTAACGTTACCAAATCATTTATTACAGCAGCATGTGCTCCCATATCCACCACCACAATGGATGACACATTCCATGGATGTCACAAATCCAGCAACGACAGAGTGCAGAATTTCTGCCTGTATACATGACAGGTCTCGGTGGATCGCATCTTTCAATTCCGACAGATTGGATAGACGGGATTAATACACCCGGGAACTTTAATATCCCCACAGCCAAAAATCTACTGGAGTCAGAACTGAAGACCGAGGAGGCCATGTAAACTTGCAACGTTTGTTAATGATTCTTAGACTTGGTCGTACACGATCCTTGATCGATCCTGTTTCCTCAAATTGCTGAACAAGCTTTATGAGGCGTACCACTGTTGAAGGCCCTTTTCCGGTCTTCAAATTTTCCTGAAGTCGAAATTTACGCAGTGCGACAGTCGTTGATTCCTTGTTTTATGGAAACTGCTTCACCAACAAAGCTTTGGCTTTTCTCGCTCAGCATCCTTTTTTCACTTAGTTGGAATGCAACGGAGAGTTTGATCTGGATCAAGATTCATCAGTATTTGTAATCGCCTGTCTCATTTGCATATTTCCAACTCAGTCGTTTGTACAAGCGCCATCTGTCGGCAGGGTTTTTTCCTTATCTTAAAAAAAATTCCGTGACTTATAGATGCTAAACCTGCAACCCGTTTTTTATTTTGTTTAATTTTCCGGGTTTTATAAACTTTTAAAGTTTATACGGACTTTTTGCCCAATCGGTATATATATTGATCCTAATTATTGGCTAGGAAACTGCAAAGATATTCATTTTTAATGCTCCTTTATAAGTTTCTCCATTCTGAATTTCTGCATCCAGCCAAATTCACAGCCTTTTAAGTAATTGAATAATATTTTTATTTTTGTCATTGAAAATAAAAATGACTTCCCGCGGAGGATTTGCCGTCTGCATACCTCATACATCTACCAGTGTTGCTAAAAATTAATACGGAACTCAATTAGTTGTATGAGTTACGATGCTGAAAGATTTCTTTATGCGTTATAAAAAAATAAAATTTGAACAGTTTCTGACTCTTTTTGGATAATTTTATCCCCCCCCCCCCACAAAATTGAAAAGTGAAGAGTGTAATAAATCAATATCTTTGGCCACAGCATTTATGTCCCGTAACGGGAAATTTGCAGAATGTGTTATCCTTTTTAATAAAAAATCGATGCCATTTATCGACTAACGCACCTGAGATTTTCGATCGCTCACCTGGTTTGTTGCTTGTGTATATAAAACCTTTTTCTTACTGCTTTAGTTCAATCCTTTTGAGCCTGTTTTTCCCCCATGCTTGTGAATTGGTGGTAAAACATTAATTGTTGGATTATTCAAAGATCAGTTTTACGATGCGTAATATGACATTTTAAAACTTTTTTGGTGAAAACCAAAGCAACATAACAAAATGACAGAGGTAAATAAAATATAAATTCATATTAATTTCAGTATCTAGTTAATTATTATAAATTCTTTTTTAATTATTCATCGTATCTTTGGACTAGAACACCTTTTTTTTATCTAAAAGCTGGCTCCTTAAGGAGAATTTCAATACGCCAAAGTAACTAAAATCATATAAAAAATCACTGTAATATATAATTACAATGTAAGCTCTGTTTCGAAAAAATGTGATACCCCAGCCTTATCCGTTATTCCGGACACAATTTATAACCAAATTCCCATTTTAATTTAACTTGCTAGAATTTATCCTGCATATAATTTTTGAGTGCAAATGTTTTATGTATGAGAGAGCTGAGACATAATTTATCTTTAGAGTAACATATGATATACATTTCAAATGAAAAATTTAAAACCGATATTGATAGGCTGCAGCATTGAAATAGACTTAATTCTTTTAATTTTTATTCTGGAGGAACCATTTCACAAAAATATTCCAAAAAAATTAACTACATTCGTGAAAGAAAAAAATAGTAATAGAAGCTAGTATTCATTTTAATGTAGTTAGAAATAATATTAATTATTTTGTATGTATCATATAAAAAGAAAATTATTGTTTATATTTCCTTTTTATGAATGAAGTTACATCAATATTGGCAAATAGTTTTGCATACGCATATGTGAATTGCTTATTTAAGCATTCAAGCGAGCTTACACTTTTTCAATAAAATTTCAACACGGTCTGCGTAAACAATGTGAATTCTATAAGCATTAAATTTTAAGTTTTCCTTTTTTCAAGATATGTTCCAGTTAAAATTAGATCTAAAATAAGATCAAAATTTTTGAATTTAAAATCATTATGAGATTTCATGTTTAGTATTATAAGGACAAAAAAAACTAGCATTAAATAATGTGCAAAAATTTAGTACGGATACAAAATATTTTTTTTAAAATTATCACAAAATATGTGAATAAAACAGCTTAGTTTCGTTTTTATTACTAAACAACATGAGGCTTTTAGGAATGAATTTCATTATTTTTAACCATTTGTGGGGGTGTCGGCCTAATCGGCACCCCTCGCTGTTCGTCTTGCCTGTCTAAAGGTGTGGGGGGAAACAAAGCATCACCAGCAACTTCCATAATAACAATTAGTTTATTTATCTTTAAACACACTTAAACAATCACAAGTGAAACTACAAAAGGAAACCTAGGAGTCATATATATAAAGCAATATCTAATCTTAATAACGAACTCTAAGTAAACCCGACTACGTGAACTAGATAAGGAGAACAAGCGCTAATGAACCGATAACTAATTCTAATTTCTTCTATCTTAAATCCTCGATCTAATAATTTAATCTCTTAGCAATTACTTCCTTAACTAGCGCTATGTTTGTGAATGAAATATTCCAATATTCACACTTACGTAACACCGTAACAGCTTCCCGGCTCCTTCTATCTTACATCTACAAAACCTAGACTTCATATAGTCAAACTAATTTAAATATCATGGTTTCTTCTTGAAAGGCTGTGAACTAATGTGAATGCTAGCCCAAAATGACTCGAATAGATCCGTCACACATTGTCTTTTGTAGAATTAGGGCTGGAGCTCATTACTTTCAACTTCGCTGTCCTCAGAGCCCACGACCATGAATACTTGGCTTCCATTTATCGGGTAAAAGAATGGAGATAGAAAAATAATGACTTTATTATGCTTTTTTATGTTTTGACATTTGGATTGATATAATTATTTTTGAATCAAAAATCATTATTTATTTTAATCTCTAACTGTAAAATTTTGGTCAGCTTGAGTTCGAATGAGGGAAAGTAACTATTAGTGAAAATAGAATAATAGTGTTTTGATGCAGTAATACCCCGAACTTGAGCGATAGGTGGGACTGAGTGATAACCGCATAAGAGTAGGGAAATAATTTCGCTTATGAATACTGATAAATTATTTTTAATTGGGGCCGGAGACGAAAGAGAAAAAAGTATGTTAAACGAAATCTTAGATAACGCAAAAACAAAATCGCGAACCGAAGTTATTAACATCCTTTTACAAGCATCACTTGTATGTAACGGAATCTTTGAACTCAATTTTTACGCATTTAAATTTGTCAGATGAATTCGAAATTTTTCTCACTTGTCCTGGACCGATGACAATACAATAATTTAATAATTTTGTTCCATTGTCCTGATCAGGATCATGATTAATGATTTCCCATTTTCCGATCCTATCCCGTATCTGGCAACTAATTTCAGATCCCATTTCCAGATTTGGTGACTAAAAGATTGAGTTACAACTTAGTTCTATAAACTATAAAAGGATGGTTTTTAGTTTTTTTAAACTATAATTTATTATTTTGATGTAGAAGGTTTCATGTGTGTGTGAAATCTAACAAAAAGTAGTCTGCCGGCTCAAAGATTTTGTTTTCTCCCGCGAAATTTTCTCGTAGATTGTTAATAATTATTTTATTCCTTATTTTGTTGAAAAAATACCTTCTTCATTGTAGTTTACATTATCTGAAATTTGTAATCCTTTTGCAACTAAACTGAGACCTTCTGTCGAATTCCCAGCCATCATTCGATTTTCTGGTTCTAAAGACTTGTTCTTCAATATCTTGCTGCCCTTGCTCATGCATTTCTTTGAACTATTCAATTGACAGCTCTTGATAGTGGGAATCCAGTAGCTTTTGATTATATTATAGCAAAGTAAAATAAATTTTTATGTGACAAAGAGATGTTTTTTGCGTAATACGTCCGAACATAATCATTAACTTAATAGGAAGCGGGGAGTGAGTAATTGAGTTGTGTAGCGCTCAAACAAAAGAAGAATCGACGAGATTTAAGAAAATCTCGTACCTCCTGGTTCGTCTAAGTCGGGGTGGCGCAATTCGAGTTATTACTGTTCTTCTGATTATGTTCATTATTTATATAAAAAAAAAGAATATTTATGGAGCATAAATAACTAGTTATGTTTGAAATAATTCTGATACAATTAGCTTAATTTGGTTGGATTATGTATTCTTTAAAATGCAAAATTCAAATGCTTTCAAAATTTTGGAAAAAAATTAAAAATAAATAAAAATTATATTTATTGTTTGAAAAAGCGACATAAGGAAAATTGCATAGTTGTTTAACACAAATCATTTATACATCATAAAAATAAATATAATCCTTCCGTAAATAACTCTTAATCTATGTTCCGCGCTTTAAGAAAACAAAAATAATCATCCAGAACACATTCCATGTTTAAAATAAATAGCAAAAATTAATCCTTATTTAATTTCGAACCATCCTTATCTTTGAAAGTAACCATGCCATATAATACAGTACTTCATTATATTGAAAAAAATTAAAAAATTAATGCTTATCATATTTATACTGGTTTATTTTACTGATATTTTTCTAAGGCGCGAATGGTCTAAAAATAAAATCAGTTTTTACTGCGAAACTGTAATGTGATCCACAAAAGGAGTAGTGCTCAAGTTCAAAATAGCACAAAATAACCCTGTTCAGGAAATTAGCTTAAATCTGATAGACGTTTTGAAGGGTGAATGAATTGTGCTTTATGTTATTTTATTTTAGATAGAATGTTTTATTGATAAAAAACAGTTTATATTTTCTAGTAAATATATTTTTCTTTGGATGTACGTCGCTTTTAGTGCTCAAGACAGGACTAATCAGTGGAGTAAGAGTTTCTGTAAAAGACGATTGTTGAGAGAATTTCAAATGACGGAAGGTCACTTTTTGAATTTAAAATATTTTGCTAGCATAAATGTAGCGAAATGTTTGCATTAATGACATTTTTTTTTTTAAAATATCAAGCAATCTTTTTTCGTATTTTTTCAGAAAATTTGAGCAAAAAGTTTTTATTTTCAATATTATCTAGAATTTAATTTTTTGTAAAATTTAAATTTATTAAAAACAGTTTTATTTGATAATTAAGTTTTTTTCCTTTTACATTTGTATATCACAAAATTTTAATTATCAATGAGGAGGAAATCAAATTCAACGTGAATATGCTAATGCGGATTCAAACACAAATACTACATGTAGATTCAGACTAAATGTAAAATCAGAATGTTTCAAAAAAATTTTTTGTAAGTAAAATAGAAGGGGGATCTATCGATTTTTACATATAATTAAAAATCAATGTATAAAAATGTATGAGCAACATGAACCTTAATTTTTGGAAACTTTTCGAAATTAAAGTACTCGTAAAATTGTTTGCTTTAAATTTGAATTCTTAGAGCTTACTTTTATCATTACTATTGTTATTCATTTTTCAATCAAAAGGGGCCAGCTTCATCTGACGTCATAGTCATGTGATAATGATTATCACGTGTTTTCAAACAATCATAAACTGATGTGACGTCATAGTCGCACGATAAATACAATAACAAGTTTTCGTCTAATCAGTTTATACACTTCGCTGTTGACAACTTTTGCTTCTTGGGAAAAACTTGTTTTAAAAAAAGTACATGTTTGTCACCAATAATAAAGTATGTATAGGTTAAATAAATGCATTAGATTTATAAATACTCGTATAGTATAAGTTTTTTTTTTTTAAATTTAAAAGAATTTTAACATTTGAACATTTTTACTCAATTTACTTATTTTAATTCAATGGAAATCACGTTGTTATATTTGTCACGTGACCGTCATGAATTTAGCCTTTTCGATACCCGATCTTCTTAATGCAAACCTGTGAGTGTACTCAAATATACATAATGATGACATTTTAAAAAATATGTGACGATTTAACTAAAAATTTAGAAACTAATCATGCGAGTTCATTTCCCTATTGGAATAAAGCATGCTGTTCTTACTGCAATTCAACTTTTAGAAGTAAAGAAATGTCATTATACAAAGCTGCATCGTAATGAATTTGAATCGGTTCCCCACTAAACGAACCGGTTTTTGTGTCCGCATTTATGTGATATTATTATTCTTTTTTCAAATTTGTTGTAGTAAAAAGAATATTCTCTCCATCTCTTCAGAATTTTAGTAAGGATAATTTTTAAAAAAATCAACGATAAGTTATAAGACCTCATTTAAATTTCATCATTAAACATATTGACTTTTATGCGAGGGTTTGCTTCAATTGTCTTACCCTAAAGGTTCACGTGCTGTATTAATTAAGTCAGAAACTAGATAAAATTATCCCTTAGGTGAGCTTAAATGATCTTAATGAAGTACCAAATTGGGCTTCATGACTATGTACTTCATGTATGCATTGTTTTGTAACATCTATTGATTTTTTTTTTCATCAGTAACAAAATACATCACATTTCCTTCTCTTTTCGATCATTATTTTTCGCTCGTAAAAGAAAATTGCGTAAGTTCTCTCTCTATATATAAATTAGTTTATTTTTTTTTTATTCTTCTATATAAGTTTGTTTCAGAATTAATTTTCATACAGATTGTAATTTTATAATCCTTGGCAGTAATTTGGTTTGCTCAAAACTCTTCGAAGGAATATAATTCCAGTCAATTCAAATTCAGTGAAGTTGTTGTATCAATATATTATTTATAATAATATATTATATTACATGTATCTGCTATATTACAAAATGTATCTTTTTAAAAAAAATATTTTACTACGTTTAGTTGTTAAACGTGTTGTTTTCTTTTTTCGTTTTAAAGTAATGAAAAAAATGTGTAAAATGCGGAAGCATGATTCCATTCTCAATGACATTCATAAATATTTAACGTTCTCGTTTCAAAAGTTTATGTACAAATATCTTTAGTGTAATCGTAAATTTCTAACCATATAATGTAAGAGATAATCATTTTTTTAGGGGGGGGGGGGTCAGAATTACACAATATCGATACGAATTAAAATTGATATAAAAAATAATTGTTACACTTATTGCTCATTCTTACGATTAACTCTACAAAAATCTTTAACCAAGAAAAAAATTTTAATTTCAGGAAAGTATTTCCTTTATTTATCTCTCATTGAAGCAAATATTTAAGCCACATCAACTTCCTTTTGATGAAGAGGGGGGTAGATATCTGAACTGATAACCCAACTGCATCCACGGTTTGCCAACTTAACAAATTAGACCAGACAATTTAATGTTAATTAGTCCCTTTGCACTATCTATCTTATGAGTAATCAGGTCTCTAATATGTGACTCGAATAAAACATCACCAATCATGAACTCGATACCATTCGGCTTCTGTGGCCTAGAAAGAAAAAAAGGAATCAGCTAATTTTAATTAGTGTACTTTCAATCACAGTTTTATGTTTATCTTGTCTAAAGTTTGGTGTGACTTTTAATTAACCTACAACTTTTAACTGCAATAACTCTTAAATTCTTTCAAATCACAATTTTTTTAATTTTTTTTAAAAGAACACGGGAGAAAAGTTATTTATTGAATGAAATCTCATCGAAATAAGAACTTCCAGAATTAACATCAGGCCAAGATAGCCTAGTGGTCAAAGTCATGGAGTCGTGGCCGGCGAGTCATGAGTTCGAATCTAGTGCCGCTGAAGACCCGCCGTGGAGAGGGGCTGATGCACGTTAACTCTGTCGTGGCTCAAACGTACTCCCATTGGTGTGGTGTTTAAATCAGGAGAAGGGAGACAGCTCAGGTATCGTTCTCGTCACTTGACCATGGTTCAAAATTTCGAGGTCTGTCGCCAAAACCCTCAAGTCACTGAATAGGGCGACGTTAATATTCACTCAATCATTCCAGAATTGACGCAATCTAGTCACAAAGTTGTAAGATAAAAATTCAAACATTTCTTGTTTGTTGTATGAAAATCAATCAGTTAAGGAGCTTCTGAGGTCCGTTAACTTCTACTTACAAACTAAATTTTTCATATGATCCCAAAATTCACTTGTATTTGTATCTGATGAGTAAGGTGGCTAATGGTATGCAACCGGATTTGAGTATTAATAGATGATAATTCCGGTTCTAAAATAACTGTTAATTGAGTTAAAAATGTTGTTTGTTCTGTGCAGAGAAGCACCTTCCTGCAGGAACCAGTATTCACCATTGTTCATACCCACATAACGAGTTTGATAGGGAAAAAACATGCCTGTCTCAGCATTACTTCGTAGGCTCTCTCTCTCTCAGCTATATTTATATATCAAAGAAAACTAATCCAATATTGTCTTATCCACAAAGATCAGATCGAACTGTTACCTTTTTTGGAATAGGTAAACAAATTCAAGGATGAAAGATATCCAAAAGAGATTATTCTGTCTGTTAATCCGACCAGACAATCAAATATGAGCTTCATCTGTCAACTATATCTTCCAATTACCTTAAGTATATGAAGTCCAATGTCATATTGGTGAAGTCCCGTTGCTGAGCTATAAAAGTATCTAAAATGAATTGTAATATTTGAATCTTGTATGGACAAATTACGATCTCTTTTCTCATTATCTTGACTGGAGTATTTCGACTGATATCCAGTTGGCTGGCTAGTTTACGAGTGGAAGCTCTTAGACCGTCTAGTATGATTGCTCTTGCTGGATTAACCCTGCTGTTATGCTCGTATTTACTACACATATGCAGCGTTCGGGTCAATACGATCCGATTCAGAAAACTAGCCGTAAATGACAGGTTCACCATTATAAAAATAGTTGAATCAATACTCTCTCTCTCTCTCTCTAATGTAAGTTTAAAAACAGATCTATAAAAAGCATCAATAAAAATAACAGAGAAATATTTGAAATTGATACCTACTATAATAATATAAAACATCTAAAAAAAATAACAGAACCATATTTGAAATTTTTTAAAAAAAACTTACTTTTATTTACAATTTGAACATTAATATCTTACATGAGTTTTGCAAATGTGATATTCTTACACTTGTAGCATAACATATTAGTTTTGTTGTCATTGCTAGATGGACAGAGCTTGCACTATGCACGTTTAACGCACAATGAAGTATTCTCAGCAGATCCCGATGGTACGTTTTCCCTTTTCTCTCTGTATTCGTTTCACTATTTTTATTGAATACTCACTTGAATTTTATTGAATACTTCTTGGTAGGTTTGGCCTTGCTTCAATGCAGGAAAAAAATGAGTGATTTTACAAAATTATCAAAAACAGCCTTCGTTAAGTCAATTTGTTTTCGTTCCAATCACTATATATTGAAATCCATAGAACAAATACATTGTACTTAGAAGTACCAAGCACGTTATAGAATACTATTATGGGCCAGCGATTTGTTTTTCTTTTTCAAGTGTATGTGTTTAGAAGGTGATCAGGAGTAACCACAGTTCCCTTAGGTGAATTACACTGGTGTCCAAAAGTTAAGAATAAATCGTAAAATGCGAAAAACATGGAGTAAATATTCATAAAATTATTCCAAATTTCTTGCGGATATTAATTGGGTGAAGAAGAAACATTGGGCTTATGCAAAACCTTTCAGTCGACTAAGTCCTGCGCGAAACACCGGCACGTGTCGGAACGCGGAGAAACCGATTCACGCAACATAGGCAGATCAGACAAGTTTCGTGCAACTGCTGTGCGAAGGAACGTTGTTAACCATCAAACAAGGGAAATGATGGCACAAAGACGCCAATTGGACATACTTTCGAAAGGAAGAATCGTTGGAATGCTGAAATCCTCACTATCACAAACCGAAGTGTCTCGAATTCTGAATGGGGACCAGTCTATGATCTCAAGACTGTGGCAGAGGTTTCAAAGAACGGGAGATGTTACCCGACAATCAGTATCAGGTCGACCAAGAGTCACAACCCCTCGCCAAGACCGATATCTGGTAATAAGTATGCGACGTCAGAGGGGCAGTACTGCCAGAGCACTGGGTTTGGCGCTCACAGTCGCCACAGGAATACGAATTTCGAGACAAACTGTTTACAGGAGACTCAATCATGCTGGCATGTATGCCAGAAGACCAGCAGTTTGCATTCCCCTCACGTCTGCGCATAAACGCGCTCGTTTGAACTGGAGTTTGAAATATCAACATTGGAGTGTGGGAGAGTGGACCAATGTGATGTTCAGTGACGAGTCCCGGTTTAGTCTGAGTAGTGATTCTCGGCGGGTAATTTCGATAGTTTTCCACTTTTTTCACTTAACTTTTTCTTCTTTAATATTACTCACTTTTCTGTGATTTCGTTGCAGAATTGAATACAACCTCCGAAGCATTTTTTTATGTTTGTTTCCCTTGACGTTGCTTATCTTGTGACTCCTGAAATAGCTTTTATAATATTAACAGGCTTTTGATTGAGAAGAGCGTGGCAGCGGATTCATATTCCACTTCCTTTCATGATTCTTGGATTGAACACTCTCCTTATAGTTCATTTTTTGATTATTTGTATCAGAATCGTTTTCAGAACTTTCACTATCAATTTCATCACTTGTATGATTTACATATTCGGATACTTCTTCTTCGCTGTCAGAAGCTTCTATTAGTTTAGCTATATCAGCGTGACTCAAATTTATGCAATTTGCTACTTTTTGTCTCCCATTCGCAGGCACAGAAAATGAAATACAGCAGAAAAAAAAAGAAGAAACGTTGCAATAATAACAAGTGATATGGGTCCTTGCCAATCATATCAACTTTTTGACCTTGGACGTGCTCTCTTATGGGACCAAACACATACATCAATGAAAAAAGTTCTGAAAACGGATAAATTTTTTAGAGAAACTATTATGTTATTTTTTTTTTCTTTTAATTTATTCCAAGCAAAAGTGAACATGCATGGGTAAATATAAATGATTTTTTACATTGGTTCATATTGACCCGAGCGATACATTACGCATAAATTGAAATATATACCTTCGAAATACAAATAAACATAATTTCTTCTAGAAGTATATATTTATATTGTTTATCTACGATGTCAAGAAGTTTCATGAAAATATCCCAATTCTATATATTTTTTATGAACGTAAACATTTTATTTCGGGTCATATAGACCCGAACAGAACAGCAGGGTTAATCACTTCTTTGTAACAGTTAACTTTCTACCAGCTTTTCCCTTCTGATCATCTTTATTGTAACTCAACCTTTCAAATTGTCTTGTTAAATCTCTTACCATTGTTCTGGAAAGCTTAGATTGATTTTTGAACCTTGATAACATTTTCTACAGCAATAGTATTGTGAGTTTACGACTAAAATACTAATTTTCAACAATACGGACTTTGAGAAAGACATTTTCACAAAATGCCGATGGAACTGGCATTAAACAAATTCCTTTTATGCACTCTCTTACTGCACACTTTCGTGGCGTCATCTGGGATGTGAGAAGATATTTCAATTAAAAATTGTTGGTTCTTAAGAGAGAGAGAGAAGATCACCCCGTATATTATTAAGAGTAATGTTCTTTATATTTGTTTAAAAATCGCAATTCCACAAAATTTTTATTGTAAGTCGTTTTGTAAAAAAAATTTATTTAAAAAAAAACGGATAGAAAGACGATTTATTGCAGGAATCATAACATGAACAGTAATCTCACACCCAATAAATATCCTTTACTTTTCAGGCAGAAAATTGGATATTTACCTATGGAGAGAAAGATTTTTTAAAGTTGAGAATATATTTAAGAGAGAGAGAAAGATCATGGCGTTCACTAACTTCTTTATAAAAAGGAAAGGAGGGGATATATATTTTAAAAAATGCTTAGAAAAAAGCTTCGATGTGTTATCTCTACGCTAAAAATTAAAAATCTGTTGATTTATTTAGGTGAGCCCCCAAGCTCCACCTATGTGTGCGCCGCTGTTTGAAATATCGAGTGCATTTTTCAAAAGCTTTACACATAATTTCTCCAATTGTGTTTAGACGATAAGCTTGTCATATAGAGGAACTGATGAGCGTTAAATCTGTTGAGGCTCAAAGTCCTCACGTTAGAAGTTGTAGAAGTTTGGACAGTGTCCAATACTTAGAGTCCAGTGTTGCTTAAGAGTGCGATATCAATAAACAATCAATCGATAGATCCATATTAATAGTAAAATTTCATCTTCTTTCAAGGAGGGAAACACAAATATTTACAATTATTTTCTGAGAAAGTAATTATTAAATGCCATTTTTGTGCTTAACTTTTCTGCTGAAAACAGTTTTTCTTCAATATGGTCTTAACCGCATATTTTTTAAGTCTAAATTTTAACCAATCAGATCCGTCCTTTTCCTTCATTGACTCTTGCCTAAATAAATGTCAATGAGTCGAAAGTTCATTAACTCACGACCAACTCACGCATTGATTACAACTTCTGGAAATTATGCATAGCAGCTTCATCGATTTACGATAAACCACAAAGATCCATTTACTGAACTTCGGTCAATTTAGCAATCCTTGTCCGGAGTATCCCGAAAAATTGCTTTTAGGAGAGCAAGATGGGGCGATAACGCTCTCCTAAACTGTTCCGAATAAAAATCGATACTGTGAACTAGTCTCCCCTTTCCAAAACGAGAGCCTAAGGCTTAAGCCTCCACTTAATAAGCGTACCCAGAGGATTATCGCCCTCATCGGGAATTCTGCGTGGGAACTGAGCGTCAGTCTCTGAGTCTCCGAACGGGGGAAATAAAAGCGCTGTTTAATTTTAGGATCAAGACATCATGCATTAGGAATTAGCGGAAGGAATTTCTGAGAATGTGGTCGGTTATGCGCAGCCACGATATACCAGTTCGCAGTTTACTGTAACAATCTAGAAAATGAGATAGTGAATTCCTTACAATAATTAAACGATTAAAGATTCAAAATATATTTCAACTTAAATATTATAGATCATGATATATATAGCACACGCTATATATACATACACTTTTATCCTTTATCTACCGCATTATGGTTTGCTTCAGTTTTTTTCATTCAATATTTTTTTTAATCACTACATTGAAAATTAAGGGATATAGATAAACAAAATACTCAACTTTGGAAAATTTAATGCGTTAGAGCTAATTAATTAATTAAAGATATTCAACTGTAAAATTAGTTATATACACTGTTTATTTAAAACAAATAGTCAGATCGTTTCTTAAGATCTTCATTAACATACAAAAAACAAGAAAAATAAAAAAAAATTAAGTTAATTCCTATTTTGAATGGAAAAATAGAAAGTATTTTATTAACGATTAAAAATTTGAACAAGATTACATATATATATAGGAAGGATTATATACATTTATATAGGGAGAGAGCGAACTAATAGTAGGAATTGAAGAAAGAGCATGATATGTCTGCATTGTTGTAACAATGCACACCCGGTTTGGCTAGTTTCGCTGAAAAACCGTTTTTCGACGCCAAATTTTGTCATTGTTTTAAGTTACATTGTTGCAACAATCTAGATAAATCTAATTTGGCGTCAAAAACCGGTAATTAATTTAATTATTTAACCGGTAATTAATGAATTAATATTTGAAAAACTATATTAACATCAAGTGTCATCCACTACAAGTTTAAAAAAGTTTATTTGAACTTGATTGTGTGTGTGTGGTTAAATAGAAACATTTGTATTAACGATTGAAAATTGACAAGTTAAATATATATATAAATAAATATAGAGAAGAGTGCGAGCAAAATAGAGGAGTTGAAAAAAAAACATGTTTTATAAAAAATAAAATTAAGTCAATACCTACTTTGAATGGATGAAGAGAAAGCATTTCATTAACGATTGAAAATTTGAACAAGATATATATGCTGGTTTTCGACGCCAACTTTTGCTATTGTTTTAGCAGTTACATTGTTACAACAATGGAGATAACTAAGTCAATTAATGAATTAATATTTGAAAAACTGTATTAACATTGAATGCCATCCACTACAAGTTTTAAAAAAAATTATTTGAATTTGTGATCGGATGAATGGAAAGAATTTTATTAACGATTGAAAATTTGAACAAATAAATATAAATATAGAGAGAGAGTGAGCTAATAGAGAGAGAGTAGGAATTGAATGAGACACCTTTTGGCATTAACTACTTTTTCGTGGGAAAAAATGATAATCCTTGGAATCCGATTAAAATGTCAGCTGAAAACACAATTTCAGCTATAAAACTATTCGCCTTCCCCGCTAAAATACTCATCACAGAACCGGCGATGCCATACATCTTGGAAGAGAGGATTTAAAAGAATATTCCTACTAGTATCGTCAGAGTATTCGTAAAAATGGTCATTCTATGTAATTTTAAAGTGAGTGGTACTTATAAGTACCGTCGGTAGTAAAGGGTTAATGTTGATCCTATCAGTATTAAATTAAATTTATTGAGACTCATTATATATAATTCACGTTATCAAGCTAATACATTACTATAAAGCGTAATACTATCGATTTTTAATAAATTTCTTGGAATATTTCTCTATTTTATTAACATTTTGGTGGAGTTGTGTGAATAACCCTTTCCAATTCCTACAATGAACTCCAAGTTTTCATTGTTATAACCGAAATAGACATGAAATAGCTTTGAAGGATTTTTACTTTTGGGAGTTTTTACTGTTGTATACAAATACTAACTACTCTTAAAGATGATTTTTAACATTATAGACTTCTTTGGTACCGTACTTCATAATATTCTACATATTTATGATAAAAAAAGTAAGAACTACTAATGTGAAAAAGACAGGAAAAATTATAGTAATCAATACTTCGGAAGAATGTAAATATAATCGTTTTTATAATACCCTTTACAAAATCAGCCTTCATTACTTTTATCCATCACTTAGTTGAACAGTGCTAATTATCTATACAAATAAATAAAATTGAAGTGTCTGTTTGTAATTTCAAATTAGCAGCTTTTTACTTAATGCACTAAAAGTATATACGGTACTCATAACAAAAAACCAATTTTTAAAATTTTTGTCTGTCTGTCTGTCTGTTTGTTCCGGTTAATCTCGGAAACGGCTGGTGCGATTTTAAAAATTCTTTCACTAATGGAAAGCTACATTAACGGGGAGTAACATAGGCTATATTTTATTCCCGTATTCTTACGGGAACGGAAACTATACGGGTGAACGTGAAACTGAATGCCAAGATGAACGCCTAATTGAACGCCAAGCTGAGCTAATGAAGTCGTTGTTTTGGTTACTGGCGACCGATGCTCTTCATGAGACATAATAGTGTTACGCGCACATGATAATACGCTGACACGTGCCATAATTTTTTTATGATAGTTATCTCACTGTTCAGTTAAGTAGAGCATCGGCTGTTTCGGATGCACTTTAAAAAATAATAAATCAAGGCTTCATAAGCAAAAAGCAATGCAAGAAACAAAAAATTGATGTTTTACGGTTAGTTTTAATCCTTGCTTTTTTTTTATTTACATTTTTAGTCACATTTAAACAATAGTTATTATAATCCCAATCTATATCTATACAAATAATCAAAATTGAAGTGTCTGTTTGTAATTTCAAATTAGCAGCAATTGTTTGCGGGGGCGGGGGTTTAAGGGGCGCTAGAAATTCCGATTTTTAAGTTATTAGACGTACAGTCTTGAAACTTAGTAAGTAGATTCCTCTCATAGGGTAGAGATACGCTACAAAATGGGTTTCGTGAAAATTGCCCTCAAGTGGCGTTGCTGGACTTAAGGGGCGTTACAGATAATTATTTCCATTTTTAAACTATTAGACGCACAGTCTTTATATTTGATAAGTAGATTTCTTTTATAGAATACAGATCAGCTATAAGAAGGTTTTGTGAATACAGACCTCTAAATGGCGTTGCGGGGGTTTTAGTGGCTTACTAGATAAATATTTTCGTTTTTAAACTACTTCACCTCCCTGCTTGAAAATTGGTAGGAATGTTTCTTTCATGGAGTAAATATCCGCTACAAAACAGGTTTGGGAAAAATTGACCCCCAAGGGGTGTTGCGGGGTGTTAAGGGCAGATATAAATAATTATTTCTATTTTTAAACTATTAGACGCACAGTTTGAAATTTGGTAAGCAGATTCCTCTCATAGGATAGAGATACACTACAAAATGTGTTTTGTGAAAATCGACCCCTAGGCCGCGTTGCGGGGGTTCAAGGGGCGTTATTGATAATTTTTTTTTGAATTTTTAATTTATTGGACGCACAGTCTTCAAATTTTGCTAAGCAGATTCCTTTCATACTGTGCAATTCCCCTACAAAATTGGTTTTGTGAAAACAGACCCAGAAGTGGCGTTGCGGGGGCTCAAGTGGCGTTATAGATAATTATCCCCATTTTTTAACTATTAGACGTACAGTCTTGAAATTTGATAAGCAGATTCCTTTCCTAAAGTAGAGAACCGCTATAAAATGGGTTTCGCGAATATGAACTACTAAGTTTAATTTCGGGAGATTAAGAGGCGTAATTTATAAATATTTCCATTTTAAACTATTTGATCATCCTGCTTGAAAATTGGAAGGCATGTTCCTTTCATGGAATAGAGTTCCTCTAACAAAGAGTAAAATGAAAATTGACCCCCAAGGAGGGTTGCGAGGGATCAAGAGGAGTTGCTGAAAAAAATTCCTGTTTTTAATTGTTAGACCCATATACTTGAAATTTGTTTAGCATGTTTCTTTTGTTGAATAGGAATCCACTAAGAATGTATTTTAAGCAAATCAAGTTCTGGGGGGGGGGTGCAGGGGGTTACTGGGACGTATTGATAAAAAAAATTATTTTTTTTCGAGCTACAAGGACTATAATAATGAAATTTGGTTTGCATTTTTCTTTTGTTGAGTTGAAATCCGCTAAGAGCGGTTATTTTGGTAAACGGCTCTCAACGGGATTACGGGGATATTGATAGTAAAACTTTTGTTTTTTTTTCTGTTAGATTTAGACTTGAAATTTGGCTTGCATGTTCAATTTACGGAGTAGAGATCCACCGAAAATTGGTTTTGCGGGAATCCACTTGGTTTTTGGGTTACGAAAGTGCAAACATCATTCTATGCTTCAATTTTAGAGATTTTTAGAAAACACAAATTAGATGAGTTCTGCCCCTTTTTTTATCAACAGGCGACAGTTACAGGTATAAGTATATTTTTCAATACAATCGAATTCTTAATGCAGGACTTAGATATCAATAATTTATACATATATATAAGCAGTAAAAATTTATAAAACATCATGAAATTCCCAGCGAAGCGGGCGGGTAACAGCTAGTACATTAATACGTTAAGTTATACCAGAGGTATTTAACCTTTTTTCTGCTGGACCGCATACATATGTTACCTATTTTACGTGGGCCGCAACATGAGAATTAATGGGGAGGGGGGGGGGAGAAATGCTTTAAGATCAAGATAACATAGAAAATTTAAAATGTGGAAATTGATCAAAATATTGAAACTCCTATTTTGCTTTTTTTAATTATTATTTTTTATAATTTTTATTTTTGTCACTAAATTTTTCAAGATTGGAAGCATTTAAGAATCTTTCTTTCACAATTTCTGCGTCAGTAAACAGTTTAGATTACCAATAATATAACAAATTTCATTGGGTGCCTTTGTTACCACTGACAAAACACTGTTTTGCTGTTGTAAAGATTATTCAAGAAAGCCTATTTATCACCTCTTGAAAGAGATCTTCGAGGTAAATTGTCATTGAATGATTTCTATTTATTGGTAGATTTCTTAAATACAGCACTTCGTGACAAATCAAACAATTACAGAACCATGCTTGTTTTTCACTACAAAATAGTCAACTTCCCAATCGTCTTGAAACATTATATTTTCTTCGAATATTTTTCGCTTGCAAGATATGAAAGGTAGTTAAAAATTAGTTCCACTCATAAAATGGTCGCTACTCCGCTGTTGTCTATTATCACTAATCAGAAAAAAAAATCAATTCGCATCCATACGACATCGACAGCAAAAAGCAAAATTGATACATTTGATTTTTTAAAAAAGGATTTCCCACCAAATTTTCATAAATAAATGAATTTCTCAGAGCATTGGGCCATGACCAGGCCACTTAAAAAGGTCCAGTGGGCCGCAGGTTGAGTATCGCTAAGTTACACTGATGGTCTTTTAAACTCTCAAACATCTAGCTAAGAGTTCTATTTTATATCTTTAGAACTTTAATTTAAAGTGCAATTTTATTTTCTAATTTTTAGGATGCGGTGGTGATTATCCAAAGTATTAGCGATATGTTTCGAAAAAAAATGCACACGTTACAACATACAATACTACTTCATTAGCTGAAAAAGCCTACATTGCGCACGCACATATGTATGAAATTTTAAAATTTAGCACCATATTCTTGGGACATTTCTTATACATACGAAAACTGAAAATGTCTGGTTTTCTGATTAGGAAACAGAGCATAATTTTATGTTATATTTTATTGCTATGTAACATGTGTTAAAATACAAACTATACGCTGAGTACACCACAGAACAAAATTCCTTTGCAAACCTTCATACGAAGGGGAAAAAATGAATGAATGAATGAATATTAACGTTGCACTGCTCAGCTACACGAGGGCTTTTGGCGACGGACCTCGTAATTTTAAACCATGGTCAAGTGACGAGGACGACACCCGAGCATAGCACCCCCGTCTCCTAACTACCACACCAACGGGAGGACGTTTGAGCTCTCGACAGATTTAACGTGCATCGCCCCCCCCCTACACGGCGGGTATTTAGTGGCACTGGGCTCGAATTCATGACATGCCAACCACGATCCGATACTTTGCCCACTTGGCTACCGCGGCCACAGAAGAAAAGAAAAAGGACATATGAAGTCATAATAAAGAGTAAAGGTTATTCGTAGGGAAAATTAAATTTCGACAGAAATAATTTGTTATTCACTTTTGGAAATAAATTGAAAATGCGTGTTTTCCTAGTAAACCCTTGAAATGATATATTTACGATGAAATCCATTTTTCCAATTTATTCACCAGTTCATCCTTTATATCCCCTGAAAGCTTCTTATAAAAAAATTTCAATTTTCGTAGAAAGTTTCATTTTTTATGATTACTTTATTCAATTCGCATTTGTGTCAGTATTTCCTAGCATTTCTTTTTTGCTTGTGTAAAAAAATGAATGTCGAGTATTTGGAAAAACCTCTAAATTATATATTTTGTAAAATTAAAAAATTTCTAATATATTCTTTGTGTTTCAGTAAAGAAATTGCATAAGAGCTTCTGTTTTTCTTAATCGTGATTTTTAAAACTTTTTTGGTTAAAAAATGTACATAAGACTTGGATATATATCAGCTAAAAATTTTTGAAAATCTACCTTAGTTAATTTTGCAAATACGTTTTGCATTTCTTATAGTTTCGTATTTCTTATTTCCAATCATTTTTTTAATTATAATTGATTAATGTTTTTGTTACTTTTTTATTTGTGTATAATTGTATTTGGTTATATATATTGTAAATTTTTAAGACTTTGAAAAATTGAAAGCCAACAATGCCGCGGCTGGCATGATATTTTGAATTTTAACGAATAAAAAATTATGTGTTATTTATTCAATTTGAGTAGAATTATTCTTTATATTACTTACATTAAGTCATGTTTTAAGTTTTTAAAAGAATAGTTCGGCTGTGGTGTACTAAATTTTGAAAATAATTCAAATTTTTTCCACATATTGTTGACTTTATAAATTGAATAGCAATAGAAAGTACTTATGACTGTAATTCAGCGACAACTCATTTTATTTTAATCATAAATTTTATTTCTTTGTATATTTTTTTCACCATTGAATTTCCCAATTAGTGACCAACACACTTGAGTATAAGGAGTACTTTTTTTACATACTACTTAACTATACAATTTTTCTAATTATGAATACGTAACATTTCTGTGACTCTGTAAAAATGCTTTTACATTTCAATTATATATATATATCTCTATATATATAAAAGTTTTTCGTGGTGCTGTAATAAATATATTACGTACTGTCGCAACATTGTCAACGTTCTAGATAACTCGCCGAGTTGGTAACTCCGATTTCGCTTGTGTCGTACGTGCTGGTTTGGCAACCATGTGCTTCGTTTCATTTTTATGTCGCCAATACGGTTGAGATACTACATTATTGCAAGCTCTCACAGAAAGATATCGTAACGATTGCCTGGACTGGAATCGTTGCGTGAGAGAGAGGGAATATTAACGTCGCACTGCTCAGCTACACGACAGCTCTAGGCGACGGACCGCGTAATTTCGAGCAATGGTCAAGTGACGCGGACGACACCTGAGCTGGCTCCCCCGTCTCCTAACTACCACACCACACCAATGGGAGGACGGTTGGACTTATCAAGAATCAACGATTCGAAATACTCAACTTCCCAGGAAGCTTCAAGACTTGTAGTTTTATCAAAATTTGAGGACTTTATCAATGAAGTGTAGGACGATGCAGCTTCAGTGATGAATTGACCTGATGTGGAGCGCCAAGAACGAATTTTACGAAAACAGAACAAATAAATAGAATGAAATAATAAATGTAAATTACAGATTTACAATTAGAGAAATGAGTATGAACACTTGTACAATTTGTAGAATGGTGGTTGGTCCACCGTTAGGCGGACAGGGGATAATCCTCCCCCCGTAGTTTATAGTAGTTGAAGAGATTAATAAGCTTTCTCCTGTTTTTGAATATTTATCTTCGTTTGTGTTTTGATCTGTTCTTGTTAATGTTTGTGCAGAACTTTTTACTGGCATTTTCAATATTTAACTATTTTTATATTGAAAAGAAAAATCGTTAATAAAATACACATTCACAAACTTATACTTATTTTTAAATTCATTACAATCCTATTGATTTCGAATAAACATATGAAATTATTTGTTGCCGTGAATTAGAAAGAATTTATTTGATGTTCAAAATGTATGTGTAATAAATGACTGTTTTATTTCCCCTCCCTTTTTGGTTCATTATAATGAAAGCAGATTTTTTTTTTGAAATGTTATGTAAGAATTACCCCCACACACAATTCTTATTTTAATGCTTTTGATTACTTATTAGCTAATGATCTCTTAATTATTTTTCAGAAGGAAGAGGCAGTAATGAAATTTGGATCTATGTGGCTTCAGATTCCAACGGTTCGAGTAAGTCCATTTGTATTATTTCATTTCTAATACTGAAATTTTTTAAAAAAAGAAATCGATATTTTATTACTGACAAGATTATGCGTTTCTAGGGATAGCATACCGAAAATTTAATTTTTTTTATTAAATTTAAAACTCTATAGCAAGGATTGTGAAGATGGGTCTTGCAATTTTGCATCTGTCAAGTGACAAGGTCGGTACCTGAGATGGTACCTCACTATTCATGCTTCCACACTAAACTAATGCGAGTACTTTAAGTTTCGGCTCAATTAACGAGTATCAACAGTTATACATAATGGATCTATTAGAGTAGGGGTGTCAAACTCGCGGCCCACAATGAGCATTTTTGCAGCCCGGCCATTCAGTATATTGGCATACAATAATATATAATAAAATATCAAAATTTCTCCCAAAATAGGGAAGGTAGTAGGAGAGAAATGATACCAAGTGTTAGGGCTTAAATATTAAAATTTTCTTGTTCTTTTATGTATGTTTATTACAATACATTATTCGAAATAAATTTACGTTTCTTTGAATGTTGATTTTTTTGCGGCCCACCTTAGGGTATCCGAGTACTTGAGACAACTTTAAAAAAATGAAGATATTTTTTTTTGTGGTGTCTAGATTTGTTTAGTACATTTTAAGAAAATATGCTAAAATTATATATATAAGAAGTTAAAAAAAATTATTATAATTAAAATGGAAAAAAAGGTAAATTTTAAAAAAAAAAATAACATAAACGCAACCCATTTTGTACCAAAAGTTTATGAACAAATTTTCAATTTTCTAACTCTGATGTGTTGTTATGTTATTCATTTTTGAAATGACCTTCAGGATAAGATCTATTTTAATTTTTGCAAAAACTAGAGCACTTTATCTTAGTTATTATATGAAATTGCTTAAAATAACAGTGATTATATTCACATAAGGAACTGTAAATTTTGTAATAAAACAGTGATTTATTAATCTGAAGGTTAAAACACTTCTACTATTATACAGAACATACACAAAATATTTCAGATAATCATTTCCAAAACTTTTTGAGCAATCTCTGGCCCCGTTTGAGCATTTTAAAAAACACATTTCGAGTAAAACGTGTTTTAATGTAGGACATCTTGCTTAAAGTAATGCCATCTGCTTTTTCTAAAACACTTGTAGTTTTTGTTCTAGTGTACGGAAAATAATAAACTTGGTATTTTTATAAAGCTAATAAGATGGCCTATGAAAGTCATAAAAACTTTTGTCAATTTCTGGCAAAATTCACAATTTTAGGGTAGTCTGATAGCTGAAGTTGAACCTTGTTTATTTGCTCCATGTCAGCTTTTTACACCCTTGTATTAGTGAATTCAAATTGACACAACTGAATGGAGTAAATGAAAATCTCCTTTCTCCCCTGATTCTTACTAAAAATGCACCAGCATATTTTTCTATGACTTCGTCTTTACAAAAGAATCCGAATAATTCTCAACAGGGATTTCTCCTCCTCAAGCGAGGAGTTTTCAATTTTACACATGATTTCGCAACACACAAATAATTCATATTCATGAGGGATAAGCAGAAGTAATTATAGACATAATTTTTATAACTATTTATAAATATGCTTTAAAGCTAATTTATTTAAACCGTGGCGAGTCTTGTACTCCAAAATATGGATTTATTCCCTCTCCTATAAACCAAGTGTAGCTCATGTGTTTTATTTGCTAGGGAGTTTTTTTCAATGAAGCATTGGAACCTTGCATGCAACAAAAGCACTTGAATAAATTGCATGCTATTGAAAAGAATAAAGATATATCCTATTTAAAAGGCCTGGAAAGGAAATACGTAAAGATGCGGAGTATATATAACATCTGAATCGTCTTCACAACAAAAGAATGGACTTCGAGCATCGTATGTAACATTTCTTTGTTAATCACAAAAACGGATAATAGACACATAATTGGGGAACTGGTGAACAATTAATCTTGTCACTATTGAAAGACATAATTTAAATTGGTTTTTGTCATATAAAATACACCATCAGACATCATCAAAAATTCTTCTGACTAATAATTCAATGCACAAAGAGAAGAATAGATTGAAATGGTCAAAGATGTTGAAATACCAGTAAGCATTTACTTAAAGTCTTGAAAATTTTGCATTCAACGTGATGAATTAACTCTATCAAATAACGAAGCATTACTCTTGTCATACGTTCGATTTATAAGAGAAATAAAATTAGTCACAAAAGTGATTACTGTTCAAAATTTGAAACCCAGTAAAGAAGAAAAATCGATATTTAATACCATGAGCAAGTTTTTTCAAAAGAAATTCCTAATCGTAATATTTTTGTCTGCATCTATGGATGGTGTTTTAGAAATGACGGGATACCACGATGGTTTCACAGGGCGTTTGAAACAAGCAGTACCAAATGTATTCATTGTACGCTCACTGTGTTATTCATCATCAGTATTTGACTGCAAAAAGTCTGAATGAACGCACCATAAGTCGCTCCATTACATTATTAGAATATTTAATACAATTTTAAGCAATTCATTGCATAACAGATTATTTGGCCAACTTTGCAATGGAAAGTATGTTTGCAATCGCTTGTTGCTACATGCAGAAGTTCTTAAAAGATATTTATGTATCTGAATCGGTTATTCTGAATTAGTGTGTGTCAACGCTTTAACTCCTCAAAGTAGAGATGGAAAACATCCAAGAACATGATTACATCCAAAATTAACATCGTTTATATGACAGCCATTGTTTAAAATATTTAATGAAGTTATAATTTATAATTAATGGGTGATGAATTAAATTTAATTAGAACGAAAACTTCATCTACTTTTGTGGGGAAACTTTTGTTAAAACATTTAGGTAGAGGTGAAAGCAGGCACTTTCTGGCATTACCAGCTCTGTCGGTGCAAAACAGGAATATTTATTTTGGTTTAAAGTGAACAGAGTTGGATGTGTTTTCCTGCCAATTTTATGATGTGATTTCAGGATATTTTAAACATGAATATACCGCGAGTTGGGTTTTAGAACCTTTCGTAAATTCAGATACGGCAGAATCACTAAATTTAGATGAGGAACTCAGAGAACCGATATATAATGAACTAAATGTACATTTAGAAATAAATATCAAGAATTTGGGCTTCAAATATCAGTACCAACTCTCTACCATTGGATTGTGGGCGAAAGTGTAGTTTTCCATTGCATTTCAGTCTGAATACTGATTCTTTATGTGTTCACTTATTGAAAAAAACCAGATACCCGGTGCCATTCCTCTTACATCAGGGAAGTGGATCATTATGGAGGTTTTTGTTTATGGTCAGGGTCGGCGTGATGTTAAGAGAGGCGGAAAGAGCTGTATGTATTTTGACTGATTTTTTTGGACATATGGATAAGATTGTGAAGTTTTTAAAAGGACGGTTGGTACCCTGCTTTTTTATATGAGCCATAACACTTGTTCACATGGGGCTCAGCTGGTCGACGCATGCCTCGAAAAAGAAACTATTAAGATTCTGAAGTGGTGCTTTAATAGAGAAAAATGTGATTATTGTGTTCTAAGTCCTCATAAACAGCATTTTAAATAGCTTGAGAATTTGTTGCGAGAGCTATACATTGTTATCAAGGGCGCGCATATCTCATATTAAATCTTCTACTAATGTCATCTTGATATATTTTTTTTTGAATATTATGCTTTTATTAGTATAAATCACGAAATTGAGCGAATATTATTAATTTTTATTATCATCTTTTTAGTAATACACTTAAATACTTTCGAATTTCACTTGAACTCTAGTTCAGTAATTTTTTAAAATTCTATGAAAAAATGTGTATTTTTTAACAAATGCATTCCTGGTTCATAAATATTCTACTGAAAGTTTTGCAATGAATGGTTAAACACCAAAGAGGATCATACTATTGATAGTATTAGATTATACTTTTGATAATATATTTTGGATTGATGAACTAATTTAGATTCATTGATTGATAAATCAATTTGAATTCATTGATGGATTGTTTGAGTAGAGTGAACTTGCAGGAAATACATTTTTACAAAGTACTAAGATATGCTGTACTTTTTTTTATTTCAAAATGGCCAGGTAACACCTTTATTAATGGCCTGGCCTGAACCAGGTAAAAATTATTTTATTCAAACAGAAAAGGGAGAGAACATTATACACACACGTATACTCTTCACTCATTCATCTGTATACTGATCACTATGATGCTTTTTAATATGGAATTATCTTATATAGTCTGTCTTATATATACACAAGTAGAATGTATGAATGGGTCATCAATGTAGCTATTATGTCATTAAAGTGTTAGGTTGCGTTATAGAATGATCCAATACGGAATTGTATCGCCATAAGGATTTATTTAACAAACAGAGATTAATATAGATTAGATTGATTAACAAGTGCTTGTTGCACGCTTACGATATTTAGACTGAGAGAAATTCGTAGGTTCGATCGAGCGTTGGAAGAGCTTATCGTTGTGTGTGTGTTCTAATCGAAACTAAGTTCATTGCAGGTGCAGGAGTGGAAGTTTGAAGATGAGAATTCAAAGATGAATTGCTGAGTGACAATTGTTTCACTGTTTTGCCTCTCCTAAAAAGTCGATTAATTCCCTTTCCAAGAAAGACACGTGATATAGGAGGATTTCTCATTGGGCACATATCTTAGTTTATTATTCGGCCATTGTCAACCCTTCACGCAATGGGTTTTGATGTCGGAGTCAGATCTTGCATGATAACTTTATTGGTTTTTTACACTTCTTCACCCATCTAAGGTCAAAGGTAAACTTCCCCCACAATTAATGCATGTAGGAGGTCCTCCTCTGGACACTTTCCCACGAGAAATAAAAGAACCGTTGAGATTTCTTTGAAAAATAATTTCGTAGGCAAGTTTTTTAGTTTGGAAACGAGGTCCGCCACTCAGGTAGTGATCGGCCGAGACTCAAAATCCTCCCGTTAGCGTGATGTAGAAGTTTAGAGAGTGAAGAGCAAACTCAAATGTCGTCTAAATTAGTGAGACGAGATTTAAAATTATGAATTTACGCCAATAATGCAGCTCCAAAGTGCGACATTAATAAAAAAAATCACAATTTTATTTTAATTCACGTCGTACTCTTAAACAATGTTAGGGTGACGGACCTTTTAATTTTAAATTGTGGTCGAGTGATAGGGATGACACCCCTGTCATACCTCCCTCCTAACTTCCCCCTCTTGTCAATGTGAGGAATTTGAGCCTCCAATTGAAGCTCCATCTTCAGCCCCTTTACACTTTGAGTCTTCAGTGTTACTAGGACTCGAACCCGTGACTCCACAGCACCAGCCACGAGTTCGTGACCATGACTACTTAGCTACCGTTGCTATTAATAAAAAAATTCATTTATCTCCAATATTTATGGTTTAAGTTCCCAATTTTTAAAATAATGAGTCTTTAAAAATCAAATGTCTTTTTTGCAATAATTGAATATCTTCAAGAGTTTTTGAATGTTAAAACTTTTCGTAGAAAAGCATAGACTTGAAGAACTTTTGTCCCCTCATGCAGCATCAGAGAATGGGGTACACTAAACTGATTCTAAATAACAATGAATTAATTTCAGAATGAAATATATTTTTAATTCTATAAATTTATAAAAAAAAATTCTGTATTAATTTTGTATTACTGTTTTTGATTTTCTATTTCTCTGTTATTAAATTATATAATTTAACTCTTTATAACATTTGCCTTGGTTATTTTACTTATTTCTCGTTCCTTTTCATTTGAAACAAAAAAAAATTGCGGGTTTTCATCTTCTAACTTACAATTCCATGGAAGAGCATGACGGAGCTCCTAATATCTCCCATCTTGTCAGGAAGGAGTGGTAAAAGTGATTTTTACCCCGAGTGATTATAACGTTAGCTATAACCACTCACTAAACGCTGTTTTTCCCCCCTTTCTGTAAACTGTTCTTTTTTGAAGGGGGGGGGGGGTTCAAGTATGGAATGATAAATCTTTCAAGAGATCAACTTGCTATCTGTAAAACGTTTTATAAATTCAGTCTTCTTTGAAAAAGTTTCTATTTTTTCAAAGAACACAAAACGCGAAAATTAATATTTTAAAATATCAGAGCTGTAGCGTAAATTCTCCCGATAACATAACAGCCTCGATATCCGAGTGTTCATGATCATCAACTCTTGGCCGGCTTGGTTGAGATGGGGATTCCAGTCCTGATGTCTTTGAAGACCCATCTTGTATATAGTTTGATGTAAGTTAAATTTGCCGAGGTTCAAATTCCTCACATTTGCATGGTGGGGAAGTTTGAAAAGTGAGGTGCCAGTCTAGTTGTCGTCCTTGTCACTTGACCAAGGTTCAAAATTACTTGTTCTTGTGTTGCTTTAGAGTGTGACGTTAATAAAAAAAATCATATCAAATCTAGGAATCCTTCGGTCCATTTTATAAAACCATACTTAAACCACTCCTTCAAAAATTCAAAACAGTAGTAGAATAGGCCGTAAGGGCTTTGCCTACTGACCCTTTTTTTCTACTTAAAACTTTTGTTTACCTATTCTTATTCTATTTGCATTGAACTGAAGATACTTTTTGCCATCTCAGTAGACAGGTGTCATCTTCGTTGTTTTACTGAAGCTCAAAATTACGAGAACCTTTTCCGATTTCCTTCATGTTGCTTCGAAGTTAAAAAACAATGGATCAATCGTCATCTTAGTAGTATCTGAAACGAAATCGATACAAATAAAGAATTCCATGAAGGAAAACATTTTTAATTGAGTACAAAATAAATTTTAATCAAGGAGTAATTATACTGTGTGATGTCAGCTCAGGTATGATCATCGCCACATGACTGTTTCAAAATTGTGAGGTTTCGTTGCCAACCGGCGTAGCATAGCTGCAAGGAATCAATTAATCAATGTCAAACAATAAAATTATTGTTTGTAACTGCTTCTGTAACTGGCATTTAAGTTTATTTTTCACTTGTAGAGAAAATTTTGATTTAAGCATTTGCTTGAACTTTATTTAGTATAGTTTATTCTTCTATTTTTGGCTACCATCTTTTATATAATTTTAGTATTTACACAAGATTGTGCATTAATAATAAATAATGTCGGAGTAGAATGGAAAAAATGGGTGTTTTCTCATCACCCAGATAACAAAATGGAAATAGGAAACTGATGGTATTTATTCAGCAGCAAATAAATTTAGAAACAAGCTTACAGATATTGAATTGTTAGCAAGGTTTCAAGAACGTCAGGATTTAACTACGAGTCCTAATATTGAGATTTTTTTAAAAATCGGATAATAACTTTCAGAGTGGTAATCCGCTTAAATTAAAAGAAGCAGTAATTAATGCATTCTCTATGAAGAAAAATATCCAGCATATAAGCAAGACAAAAATGAGTTTATAATTAAAACGAATAGTTGTGAGACTGCCAAGGAGGCATTAATATTAAAGAAATAAAGGGCAAAAAAGTAAGTGCAAGATTATCTTTTATTGGCCTAACTAGAAATATATTAGAATGTATTGACACGGAATATACTATTGACGACATAAAGTTGGAATTAGAAAGTAACAACTATGCAATTTTGGAAATACAACGTTTCACAGGGGGGGGGGGACTATGTGGATTCATACCAACCAAAACTATCAAAGTTATCCAAATGGGATGCACCAAATACGATAGGTTTCCAATCGGGTTCGAAACGATTAAAGCTCATCTATACTATGAAAAACCAAGGCAATGCACAAATTGTTGGAAATTCGAGCACATTCAAAATATTGCCGAATATGCTCATTAAATCACCCTGAAAACGAGTGTAAAGATTCAGAAATGAAAAAATGTAGTTCTTGTGAGAGACACATGAAGCCAACTCTAAAGTATGCAGAAAATATCAAGAAGTTGAACGCGCACGTGGAATCAAAAACAAAAGATCAGATATTCTATTCACGCGAATTTTTCGAAAAGCAAGCATTTTAATAATCCAAGAAATTTGGCTACACCCAAATGATAATTTCACAATTCCCAATAAGAATATATTCCGAATCGATAGAGAAATCAGAAAAGGAGGATTAATGATAGTTTTAAACAAAGATATTCGCGCAATAAAAATATTCTCAGAAATTAGCGAAGACTTAGAAATTTTAATAGTCAGAGTTCAGATAGATACAATTCCTGTCACAATTTTTAATATTTACATCCCACCGGGTAACTTTAAAAAGACGACAGTTTATCAAAAATAGCATCATATATAGATAATCATAGTTTGACATTGGGAGATTTCAACGCATCTCATGAAATATGGGGTTCAAAAAATTCAAATGCGTCTGGGAAGAAGATTTTTGATTGGATTATTGAAAATGACTTAATATTATTAAACGATAAAAGCCCAACTTTTCTCCATTCATCGGGATATAGATATTTATAGATATTTCTAGATATCTATAGATATTTCTTTATCATCTATAAATTTAAGTTATGATATATCGTGGACCACAAATAACGATAATTTTGGAAGTGACTACTTCCCTATAACTATTAATCACAAAAGAACAAACAGCTCAACAACAAATAATTTTAGTCAAAAACAAATTGGAACAAATTTATTAATCTTATTGAACAAAAGTTAAATTTAATAAATATAGATATTATAGAAGAAATTAGAAAAGCCCAAATCTTATCTCAGATATCAGAAATAAAACAGATCAGTTCAAGAGCTCCATGGTGGACAGCAGCATGCGGGTATTTAACAGAAAAAAAAATTCCTTAATAAAGTAAGAAAATACTTTAAAGAAGAGGACTGGATAAAATATAAAGAAATAAGCGCAAAACTTAAGCGAACTATCAAAACCTGTATAGAAAACTTTTGGCACAAGACATGTGAAAAAATCTCTTCTCCTAAAGTTTTTTAAAAAATAATCCGGATAATCAAAAATAGAACAAATTCGAACTATTCTTCATTTAACATTATTGAGAATAATGGAATCATACTAACAAAAGAACAATCCCAAGCAAATTGTTTTTTAAAACATTACGCAAAACAAAACAATGATAGTATCCAAAATATTTTTATTCCGGACAATAGCCAAGATATTAATAAACCGCTCTCTTTAAAAGAATTAAAAATAGCAATATCTCATAAAAAAAACAGCACTTCAGGGCATGATAAAAGTTCTCTCCGTACAATCAACCACCTCCCCATCAAAGCAATAAATCTTCTCCTGAAATCCTTTAATGACAGTTGGTCTTCTAGTCAAATTCCAAAAGATTGGACTCACGCAATTATTTTACCCCCATTCATAAAACCTCACAAAAATCCCAAGGAAATAGCGTCATATCGCCCAATTTCACTTACCTCAGTAGTGGCCAAATTAATAGAAAGAATGATCCTACACAGAATGTTAGATTTCTGCTTTCGAAATAAAAATTTTCACGTAAATCATCATGGCTTTTACCCTCACAAAAGCAGTATTAATACGGTTCTTCAACTACAACATATTATACTGGCTAGAGAACGTAAGGAATATTTTATTCTAGTAGCATTAGATATTAAAGCAGCATAATGAGTCAGTGTGGCCAAGTGGTCTAGTTTCTAAATTAAAAAAAGTTGGATATTCAGGTAAATTGCTACGATGGGTTCAAAGTTTCTTACATCAGAGAGCAATTCAAATTAAATGGCAGACCAAATTTTTCGAAAATCAGCAAAAACAATTATGGTGTACCTCAGGGTTGCATCTTGAGCCCTTTCCTATTTATGATTTATATGGCAGACATTTTTGAAATTCAACACGACAGCCATCTTCTGGTTTATGCAGACGACATACTCCTATATAATAGCGGCACAAATTGGAACAAAACACAATAGACGAATTACAAGTATCTTTAAACAATATTGCAGCCTGGTGTAAAAAATGGATTTTGTCCACCTCTCTAGAAAAAAGCAGTTTAATTCAACTTTTCCAGAAAAAAAAGCACAATACCTCTAATACTTAAAATATGTGATAAACCTATTTCCGAAGTGAAGTGTCTTAAAATCCTAGGTATAATCTTCGACCTCAATATCACTTGGAAAAAACATATTATTTACCTTCGACAGAAAGGATTTAAATATTTAAATGCAATCAAAGCATTATCGTCCCCTAAAATAGGAACAAGAACTGATCATCTTTTACATATTATTAATGCCACAATCCGTTCTATTTTTGACTATGGAAGTCAACTTTTTTCCTTTTCAAGCAGTAGCAATAGACAGAAACTAGAACCAATTTACAATGCTGCATTACGTTCAGCCCTAGGTCTCCCAAGAAACACTCCGATAGACGTATTAAGAGCTTAATCTATGAATGGCAGTATCAATATTCGACATAATTTCCTTTGTCAAAAATTTATTACTAAACAAATAGCATTAAAAGACTGGTCACCGAATGCAAGGTTATTTTGGGATATAAATAATAATTTTTATAGATATAGAGAAAAAGAAATCAGTATATTTTTCAAAAGACAATCAACCTGCTCCAAGAACTATGTATAATCTAAAGTAGATTTTCTTCAGTGGACCCCTCCTCCTCCAATCTGAAAATCACAAAATAAACATCTATACTCATGAACTGCCTTTTGAAAACAGAGATCTTCCAGATATCATAGTGCAAAATATGTTTAATGATTACATCCAGTCAAACTTTAATAACAGTATTATAATTGCAACAGATGGTTCTAAAAATCCTAATCTAACATCAATAGGAATTTTAATTCCCAAGAAAAAAGTTAGACAAAATTACATACTGAAAGAAATGATTTCCATTTTCACAGCGGAAGCTATAGCCATATGGACTGCGTTAAAAAATTGGGTTTCAGAAACAGAAAGCTATGTCATCCTGACGGACAGCTTATCAGTTCTAAAAAGTATCCTTAATATTAATAGAAAATCCAGTACACAATAATATTAAATTTAAATTCAACGTTACACGAGTGTCTCCAAATAGCTCAATCAATTACATTCATTTGGGTACCAGCTCACAAGGGAATAGAAATTAATGAAGAAGTTGATAAATTAGCTAAAGCCTCTCCAGATCCTTGGAATATTATTCCTTAGATTACTTGGGAAGATCTACATACATTTTTCAAAAATCAACACAAAAGCGAAAACGAAAAAATATGGAAAAAGAGCAAGAGACATAAAAATCTATAGTTATATTTCGGATCTTAAAAAATGGAATAGACAGGCAGCAAAAAATAGAAATACAGAAGTTTTAATTAATAAGCTGCGGGCAAAGAAATTACCATTAAATGATATTTATTTTCTTTTTAAACAAATAGATTCTCCATTGTGTTCAGATTATCATGTACCAGAAACTAGTGAACGTTTTGTTTTAACCTGTAACAAATATCAATCGCAACGTAAAATATTGAAAATTTCATCTCTATCCATAGTGAATGGTCTTATTCATCAATAGCGAATTGTGATACAATAGATCATATTCAAAAAGTCGGAAGAATTTTTAAAAACAACCAATAGATTCTAAAATACCAGGTAATAGATTCTAAATACTCTGCTTTCACGAACCACAGTTGAAGTTAACAAAGTTTACAGTTGTACAGTATAATCATGACCTCTCTATCCTCTCTTGCATCCTATTTGAAGAAAATAATTTAAATAATCATTTCGGAGCATAAGGGCTCCAGATGTACAGTGTTATCACTGAACTGAACTGAACTAAACTAAAAATTTATTTTACGCTAATTTTGAAAATAAGAGTACTGCCTTAAAAATCTCTTTTGATGTGTAATTATTATTTTTTTCCGATTATAAGTTTTTGAAGCAGCGTAATATGTATAATGAGTTTTCGCATTTTATTTTGTGTCTGTGAATTTTTCATGTTTAGTTTCTTGAATAGAGTAGTATAATTTCTACTGCTTGTGGTGAGTAAGGATTAATAACTTGTGAAAAGTTTTAAAAAAAATATCGGCGAATGAAAATTTTTTATGTCGTTGAAAATAAAAAATGAATAAAGTGAAACACAGGATGAAATCTGCGATTTTTTGGAGAACTCTAAAACACAAGTCAAATCTATCTCTAGTCATCCGAAATAAGTATATGTTAAAATGTACTCTTACTAACAGTAAGGCAGGCAAATTTTTATCTTTTTAAATCATACCATATATATTAACCAAAGTCTGTTAGAATTTTAATTTTTCTGAAGGTATATAAACCTTTTGGTTAAAGTGTAGTATAGGGGGAGGGGCCCTTGGCGATGTAAATTACTTTTGGCAACCAAAATCGATTGCCAAGCTACTTCACTTTGGCGATAGGTTTCCGGAAGCTAGAATGAATTCGTTTTCTCACCATTATTTCTATGTAAAATCGACAAATTCGACCTATACTAAATTTGAGCCAAATCTTTTTAACTGTACCGAGAAAAATGCAAAACCCTTGTCTCACATTACTAGTTGAATGAATACTTTTTTATATGAACCTTGCAAATTAGATTAAGATTGATTTTCATATTTTGTAGTATAATTTTCATGCTGCATTCCAGGAAAGTAAAAGAACGTACTCGGATGAACAGACTCTTCTGAGATGCAAATTTCAGTGAACCCATCAAACCCACATATTTTTTATTATGGAGTTTTCTCATACTTCTTTCAGGATTCCTGAATAAATTAATCTCAAATATGCTTAATTTTCACGAATTGTTTCTTCAATATTCAGAATCAGACTTTTAGCAGTGTGTCATATCACAGATATTCTGCCCCCCCCCCTCCCAATTGTAAAGATCATAATTTTCGGAATAATTAACTGTAGAAATTTTCGAACAAATTAAATAGGAATTTAAATTATCTCATCTTGAAAATACAATGATTAATAAGTGAAACTCGACTTTTCGTCTAGGGCTACAAAATGGTCCCCCCTCCCCATAAATAATCATGTCTTCTTCAAAAAGTGTTGCTGATTTAAAGTAATAAAGAACATAGAATATATATAAACATATGACATAATTAGACTAATTCTGTGTTTCTATGTAACAGGGTTACCAAAGCAGTTTGTCAGAATAGAATTATCACACCATGAAGTTTGAAAATCACCACAACATTTCACAGGCTTCATCTTAGTGTAAACAATTTATAAAAAAGTTGAATTTCTTTAAAAAATTTAGAAATTAAGAAATTTATGTTTTTGAATCAAACATTTCTACCTGCTAAAAACTTTTTTTTACTAAAATTATCTCTATTTTTTTATTTACCAATTTTATTTTATGTATATAGGTTAACCTTTAATTAATAATCCCTCAAAATATGTTTCCCAGTAGCTCAACCAATCTACGTTAATACCTTTTACTAATTACTTTTGATGAAAAAGTGTATGAAAGACTGAATTTTTGTGTATACAATTTATCACAAACTTGTATTTGCATATCATTTTATTTATGTACATAATTATGTTTTTATGTCTTCATTCCTGAAGAATACACATAAAAAATTGTATGAAAAAATATATTTTCACCTTTGAGAAGAATAGATTGATTCCATTCCTAAGAAATCAGCAAAAATAAAACAATAATCCATAAGTTTTCTTTTTTTGGTATCTTAAACATCTTATTTTATAGAACATATATCATAAAAAGTAAATTATCATTTGAAAAGAAAAAAAAGTCACTATATATAATTTATGAATGCAAAAATTAAGCAAAATAATGTGAGTTACAAATAAAATGGTTTTATTCATTAACCATGACGGTTAAAGTGTAGTATAGGGGGGGGGGGCTTGGCAATGTCAATTTCTTTTGGCGACCAAAATCGATTGCCAAGCTACTTCATTTAGCGAAAAATGTTCGAAAGCCACGATGAATTCATTATCTCACAATAATATCTATATAAAAATTACCAAATCCACCATACTACTCTTTAACCCATTATTATTTTCTGAGAAGAAAGGAATATTGCAGACAAGTTATGAATATACTTCAAAACTATTCAACGAGATTTTCAAAGCAGTTTCGCTTGTCACCTGAGTTTCATGCCATAGTCTTGTTGGAACTTTGTCATTTACCATTTTTAGTTTTCTTATTCATTAATGTACCTTAATCATTATGCTTGATACTGCGAGCTCAGTGTCTTGGTATTAACAAATCAAGCCATCCCATAATATGGTTATAAAATTCAAAGAATTCTCACAAAATATAGAAATCACATTACAGTCCTTTTTTCCAATAATTATAAAATAATGCATTCTAAGTAAAGCAAACTTTTCTTAGAATGTGGTTCAATTTTTTAAAATCAGAGTAAGTCATGTAAAAACAATTTTTTTCTTCTAATTCAAGTGTGTTGCTTATGCCACCTGAACGACAGTAACATCAGATCAAGGTCCATGAAATTCATCTTGGCTAAGGACTAGATTTTTATACCTGTTGTTAGCCTTAGCTTTGAGCACCATGCAGGTGACAGTACGATTTTGCTTGGTTCCGCCCCAGTTTTTTTTTGAGGGAGACACCCTGGGGTTAATTTAAGTGTAATATAGTGTGCTATCAAATAGCGTAAAAGATATTCAAGAATTAAAAATTTTGTATATTTGGTTTCAAAAATATTTTTTAAAAATGTTTTTTTTTTACAAGGAGTTTATATGTATTTCTTCTGAAATAAGGTAAGAATTATGAGCATAATGTATGTATATCACCAAAATAATAAATTAGTTTTTATTACCTTATTGAATACATGGGTACTTGCTTACTGTTATTGTAACAATCACCAACTCTATTAAAAACTCGCCTTGGCAACTGCAATTTCCTAAGTGTTGTATGCATTGAATTGGCAACCATGTGCTTCATTTCATATAATGTCGCCAATAGGTTGCGATGATATGCAAGTATCAATGCATGATTTAAGTTATGAAGGAAATGCTAGAAAAGTGATTTAGGCTTATTTGTGTCACTTTCTAAATGTAATTGAAGTATGTTAATATTTGTAATAATAATAATAATTAAAATTGGCAAAATCATGATTATCATTTTTTTCAGGCTCTTCTAGTATTTAGTAAAGATGATGCCCAGAGTGATGCCCTCAAATGGGCTGCAGAGAAACTTTCTTGTGAGTGTACAATGGCATACACACCTGAAGATGCTACAGAATCTTATCAAAACATCCATCCTCACCTTGTATTTATTGATTCAAGACAATCTAAAACTCTAGATTCAACAGCATTATGCCGGTATTTTTAAAAAAAATTATTTATTTTTTAATATTTACAGTTTGATTAACAATACAATATTTTAAATCTATCTCTTAGAGTATGAAGAATATAAGGAGGAAAATATCTTCCAAGTATAACTTATTCCTCTCTTTCTTTCTTTTGTAATTTTGGTTTTTACTTTCCTGTTTTGTCATTAAATTATAGCTTTACCATTTTTTAAATTTAAGCATATAATCTGATGTAAATCACTGAGAACTAAAGTAAAATTTATTTCACTCTATCATTATGTTCTGTAAGTAGTGTTAAATTAAATTTCTATTACCTACAATCCTATTTGTCTGAAATGTTTAAGAATCATTCAAAAAGAAACATTTTGAAAGTATAAAACTGAGCAACCAGTCTTGATATGTTATTAATATATACATATAATTGCATCTATATATATAGTACTATTTTGTATTTATTTATTTGTTGTTAATTCATGTAAAAAAGTATTTAAAAAATAAAATTTAAGCATGTACATTTGCTTGCATAGAGAAAATGAAGGTAACATACTCAAAGATAGAGAGAAAATTATAGTTAAATTTATTATTGGAATACATTATTAACATAGTAGTATTGCAATGTTGCATCATTTGGCAAAAATGGTTGGCTGGATCTTACATATATACTTTTTTAAAAAAAAATCTTTATGCAATATTTATTACATTTTGATTAATTTTATTTGTATCACATTTGTTCTCAAAATTTTTCATTGTCTTTTTTGAAAGACTAAATGAGTGCAATTTTAATTCTGCATAGATTTTTAAATCAATGTTAAATTTTCTAGGGCAATACACAGTATTCAAGGAAGTCAATACAGTTGTCTTGTAGCTGTTGTGAAAAAGAGGTATTAAATTTCAACTTTATCCTTTTCTGTTTGAATAATGATGAATGTTTTGATTGTGAATTTTGTATGAAACCCTTCTATATTTTCTTACTAATCAAAAATACTTTTAGAAACTGTGCTAAAAATATTCTGAAAATTCCTTTTTTTTCTCTTTGTTCAGTGCAATTGATAAGGAAGATGGCTCAATTGTTTCATATCTTAGATCTGGTTTTTCAAGGGTATATAAATTTTCTCTTTTTCTTAACTGCAAAATAGTTTATATAGTTTATCAGGGAAAATAATTCATTTGCATGAATCATCAAGTTTCTGATAAAAATATACCAAAATCTTATGGACACAATTATTTTTTTAAAAAATAAAGACATTTCTTTATATGGGAATTTAATGGTATATTTAATAAATTATATAGCCTAAAATTGTAGCATCTTATCCTTATTTTTATATAAATTTTGTTATTTGTATAAATGAAAAAAAAAAAACAAAAAAAAACTGCTGTTGTTACCATTTTATACTTGTAGGCATTCATTAAAAAGTTATTTAAATCGTTATTATTCAGAAATAAATCATTCTATCTATTAGCTGGTTTTGCATTGTAAAAAAAAAATAATTTGACACAAGAAAAGTTTATAGTTTACCTTATCAAGTTGTAGAGTGTTATTTTTTTACATAAAAGGTCTTTTGAATTGTGAGAAGTTTAATGAAGCTACCATAAATGTTATACACTCTATTTATATGAGTGGGAAAAAAAATAAGAAAAAATAATTCTTAAAATTTCAGAAACTAGTTTTTAAATTTTTCCAATTTTGATCTCTAAACCACAGATACTGATCAAATGAGGATTTTAAATTTGATTGTATCAGAAAAATAATGTGTATATCTAAATGTAATATATATGTATAATTTTCTAGTTTTCATTGCATTGATTTTAACTCTATATGAGTAAGTAGTTAAACTTTATCGTTATATTAATATTGTGTATTTTATTTGGTAATAATTACAGTTCTATAATATTTCTTCCTTTCCCTATGGTTCAGTGTATCGACAAATTACAGGTGAAGGTTGAATGATCACAAAGCATTGTTTAAACCTGCAATCTTGGTTCCTAAGGCCAAGAGTTTGCTATTGCACTACTGTGGCTAATTTTTCTTACTGTCTTGATTGGTTACACTTAGGTTTATAACTATTTGTATATATTATGGATTATTTATATATATATATATATAAGTGTGTGTTTATGTTTTAATAGAGCTACTAATTAAATGATCAATACTCTGCTTATCTGTATATATTAGATAAAGAAAAATGATGGGAACAAATACATTGATTTCTGCTAAATTTTAATTCATTTTCAAGTAAAATTTTATGTATATGTTTTCAGTGGTTTGTTGAAAATCATAACCTTGGAATTTGCCTCAATGAGCTGATTCAAATTCATCATACTGATATTTCCTACCTCTTGAAACTCCGAGCTTCACAAGCTCTTTTCTCTGCTTTGGATAGTTGCAGAGAAGGTATTATAGTTACTAACTTGGATCACAGCATTCAGGTTTGTATCTGATTTTTTTAGAATGGAATAAATTAAAGTCATTATTGATAATAATGTATTTAAATTTCACATTATAAAAAATATTTCACAAATAATGTATTTTTAAATGTTTTCATTTTTAATAGTCATTTGTATTTTCTGAATATAATCTTAAAAACAAATTAAATGATATTTAATCTCTCATGCAATTTTTCTTATGTTTATTGTTTATTTTTTAAAAATAATTAAAAAGTATCAGAAAGCAAACATCTTAAAATATTTAAAAGATTTAAAAAAAAAAAAACTTAGAATAATTTTTTAAGCATGATTAATATTGTAATCCTTAATAAAATTAATATTAAATTTATCAATAAAGGAATGTATTACCTTAAGCACAAGAATTATTTAAACATTGTGTTGAAATTGGAAATCATTTTTACTTTGTTTTTGATAATTTTTCCGTTATTTATTTAAACACTTACAGTAAATCCAATACATTTTTATCAGAACCTCTTTATTTTCTGTATTAGTTTAAAGACCATTTTTTCTTCATTTAGACTTTTTATCTTTATCTCCTCATTTATCTTCATTAGTAAATGTTACGATTATAGAGTCCTTTTAAATAATTACCAAAATATATTTATATCTTATTTTTGTAATATTTTTCATAGAGTTATACCCTATGTTTTGTACTCAGTTTTGCACATTAATGAAAAATCGGGCATTTTTTTTACTAGTTTTTATATTGTGTACAGCAAAGGTGTCAAACTCTAATGCTTACTTGAGCCAAATAAGCAAGGTTTAACTTAAGGTAGGCCACATCGAAAATCAATATTCATAGAAATGTTGAATTATTTTGAGTAATGCATTATAATAAACATATATAAAATAACAAGAAAACTTTAATATTTTTATCTTGATACTTGACATCTCTTCTCTGCTGCTGTTTTTCCTATCTTGAGAGAACTGTTAATATTTTATTATATATTATTGTGTGGGGCCAATATACTCATTAGGCCACAAAAATGCTTGTTATGGGCGGCATCCTTGACACCCTTGGTGTACAGTTAATCTGAAGTTGTTTAAAGTTGGTATTTTTCTTTATGTAGATTCTATTTGTTTGTGAGTAGTTATGCTTTTAAATAATAAGTATTTTCTATTACAATTTAGTGATTAATTCTTTTTAAGGTAATAAAAAAATCCCTAAAATGTTTAGAGTTTATGGTAATTGATAATGCTTAGTTTCTTTGTATAGTTTATAAATGTTTCCTCTTTATTTTTAAAAACCTTTTTATCTAGAATTATGTTTTACATTAAATTTGTCAGGTATTTATCATTTTCTGTGATTATCAATGTTCTCATTAAATTTAGAACTTATTTTTTTTATTTAAATTTAACAGTATGCTAATAAAGCATCTGAAAAATTGTTGGGTTATTCTGCTGAGGATTTGTGTGGGAAAAATGCCCAAACATTGTGCAGAGCTGAATCAGTCAAGGCTGATATTGCAGAAAGCATCAATATGCAGGTTAAAAAAGGAAAGGTATGGCATTTTTTCTCTTCTGAGTTGAAAGCCAATTTTTGTTTTTATTTGTAAAACAAATGTTTATTATATACCTCATAAATTTCATAAATTGCTGTTATGTTATAAGTAATTATTTTGTGGAAAAATTATACATTTAAATTTTTTTTAGGGATCATCATTTTTGGAAACAATTGCCCTCTTACTTATATGTTAAATATTTTTAAAAAGTTTAAGGTTATATTAAAAATTTTATGTTTTTGTTAAACTCTAAAGTAAAGTAATTTTTTCTTTTTGTCAAGAATTTGTTTGCTTCATTAATAAAAAACCATTTGTACTTGAAATTCTTTTTAATTATGCATATTGCATTCTGCTAAATTGATTATCATTATTAGTTCTGATTTGAAAAAAAATGATGAGCAAATAAATTAATATGGATATATGTGTATAAATTGTAAGATAAAAAAAAGTATAAAATTTTTTAGAGGAAAAGAAAGAATGAAATGTAAATTATCAGCTGTAATTGAAATTCTAGTTATGTACTGTTGTGTAACTCTTCACAACCCTTTTTTTTATGTTTACTTTTTTTGAAATAATTTTGTTTTGTTTTGAAAATTATTACTTTATACTTTATAGGATTGGGAAGGAACACTCTTTCATAAACGAAAATCTGGGGAAAATTTACCCCTTTGGAGTAGAATTCAACCTGTTGAAATATATTCAGGGTACGTGTTTTAAAAGTTTTCAGTTGTCTGTTTGGAAATATTTTTAAGTAATTAATTCATTGAATTTTGTTCTCATAATTAATCAAAAAGTTTTGATTTGCTTGTGTGTTTGTTGTAGATTTCTTTTTATGCAATTTTTAATTTAGGTGGCTTATTAGCACAAAAAAACTCTGATTATGTATAAAAGAGTAGAAAAAACTATTTGGGAAAACAGGTAGAATTGATAACAATATAAAATTATAATTATTTTTCTATAAAATGAAATGAATTAATTTTGAATGCAAATTAAACTTAATCTTCTGTGTAGTTTTTTTTCTTTTTCTTTAGACTTTCAAAGAAACTTGTTAAGCAATCTGTTTTTAAAATCTGTGCACATTTTTAAATATGGTTTTGAGATTAAATTTATCTCAATATTTTGATTTTATATGATTTTAGAAAACTATGTAATGGGTATTCTTTAATGTTTCAAGATAAGTAATTTTGCAATGAAAATTTTTTATCTACTCTTTTCTGTGGAATGTATCTACTGTATAAAAAAATAAGACCTTACATCTTATGTATAATTTTTTTAGTAGTATGGTGTGTCACTTGAAATTAAATGTGCTTTAACCATAGATTACTTAAAAAGTATGATACAATAATTTTTCCATGATTTGTAAACAAAGGAAAAAACTACTTATTTTTCCAAATTTTTTGTATTCTTTCATTGATGTTTTGCATTTTTGTGACTCAAGTTTTTTCAATTTCTATCATATTCAACACACACATATTTATGAATGAGTTTAGTACATATTTGTGTATATAAATATATATATAAACACAATGTTATATGATTGAAAAACTTGTGGTAAAGATTTATTTTATACAGTTATGTAACAATTTTATTGTATTTTTATGTTAATCACCACTACAATTTTAAGTGAAATATCCATTGTGCTTTTAATAATCATACATTCTAAAATTTCATTAATGACATATTTAAAAAAAGAATGTTCAAATACTGGAATAATTGCTTTAAAATGTTCAGTAATATGTAAAACAAATAATTCACATTTATGTGTGCATTTTCTATAATGTTTGTACTAAATTAAAGTTTCATATTTTGTATGTAATATGATTGCATATTGCACTAAATCTTTAGAATCAAAATACTAATTTTTCTTAAGCTTACATTTAAATATCTTTTAATTAAAAAGTGTTTGGATTTTAATATTGCTCTATAAACGTGTATCAACCATATAAAATTTAGAATCTATAATTATGACATGTATTGAACAGTTTTTCACTAATTATTATGAAGCAAACAATATATAATTGTTAGTTAATGTATAAAGCTACTTGTAACAAATGCAAATGGCAGTTAGTTGAACTCCTGCAACATTTTATATAATTATAGTGAATTTAAAATGCATTTCTTCTAATTTAATATATATTTATCTTGACGTAAGTTTACAACTTCTAATAACTGATACTATTTTTTTTGTAAGACATGTTGTGATAAATTACATAGTATGTTAAACAATTATTGATTGTAGTAAACATATTTGATGTCTGTAGCATATTTTTGAATTTATTGAAAACATTTTTTAGAATAATTGAATAAACTCGCAAAGTGACTATAATGTAATAATATTTAAAATGATTTTTTTCCCTGCAGACAAGCTGAACATTTGATTCATGTTAATGAATGTCCATTTAATGAGAAATCTTTTGCACCTGAAGCTACAGGTGATGTCTTTTTCCTTGCATTTGAATTATATAAAAATAGGCACTTTAAGTGTATTCTTAGCATCAATCACTATAACTAAATTTTAAAAATACTAAAATTGATGATTAACTGATTGAAATTGTTTCCACAATCATGTTTTGAACAGGAAATGTTTAATGTTGAATTTTATTTTTGATATCAAAAGAAATCCTTTTAATTTTTCATCTAGTGATGTTTTGAAATTTTGTTTGACCTTTTATGTTCACATACAATGTAATATTAAGTAGAAATTAAGCACATAATAATGTATTTTGTTTTCCATTTTTTCTTTTGATATTGATTTTCATGAAGTAAAAAAACAATTTTCTTTAAAAGAACTGTGCCATTTCAGACATTTTCAAAAACTTAAACTTTTTGTTGGATTTTTAAAATTTTCATTCTTTTTCTTTTTTACTTTTCATGATTTGTCGAAATCTATAGCATTTTGAATAAAAAGAATATTAGCTTATGTGTTACCTTAATTCATAACTTATTTTGCTTTGGGTTATACCTAAAAATAATGAAATTGTTACCTTAATGTTTTTTTTTCAGTTTGTTAGTTATCAAAATTCACCTTTTATAATTTTCAGTAGAAGATTAGCAATTTAAAATTATTTGAACAAATTATTTTTCAAAGCCACACATATTGTCTCTGTTATACATACTTTCAATATATTTAGTATGTGTTTGATTGTATTTTTATTTTAAAAATAAATTCAAAAGTTGTAAATTTTAAACAACCATTATTTAGAATTTGCTTTTATGGATGGTTTGGGAAATGTACCCTGTAAATGAAAGGGTTATTTTTTTTGTAATTTTTATAATATATAGATTTTTTATTGTATTTTTTTCTTTAAAAAAATTGTAGCATAAAATTAAAATTTTTAATTTATTATAAATTTTATTCGATTATGGTTTTTACTTCTCAAGTTTGGATTTCTTGCTATATGAATCATAAAATTATTAACTGAGTGATTTATATTGTAACCAATTGTATATTTTGCTTTTATTGTAAATAACTATTATGAAGTTGAGCTGCCTTTTGATGCAGTTATGTGGGAAAAGCTGCTTATTAGTTTTTGTTGTGTTGAAAAAGAAATTGTACACCATTCTCTTACAGTACGCTTGTCAGCTTTGTTACTGATTCGAGACCCTGGGGCTTAGATCATAGTTGATGTTCTGATACACTCTACAAATATTCTGGGAAATTCAAATTTGTTCTTTAAATAAGCCACTTGAATTATACTTATGACATGGAAGTTCAATTCCTGAACCTGAATAAAATACATCAATTAAAGAGTATTGATGACTACTAGAACAAGCTGGGATCAATCATTTTATTATGAATTAGTGCTCATCAAGAATTAACTTTAGGACTGACTATATCTCTGCTGAATTTCTCTTTTTACAATGCTGGTTTTCTGACCCCAAATTCTGCAGTTATTTAGTTTAATCTCTTCTGAAACATGAAATTTTGCTTCATGAATTAATACAGTTCAAAAGGAATTTAGCAATCATTACTGATATGGTTTAAACTCAATTTTTTTTCCACTTAACTCTATTTTGTCTGTAAAAAATGTTCCTTGTTGTCAATCACAAATTTTAGAACTAATGAAATTCCTTGAACTAAAGATTATGTCAATAGTTAATGTAAATTATTACCTTTTCATAAAATTATGTTATGATTTAAATTATGGATATCTTGTATGATTTAAATTATGGATTTGTTTGATTTAAATCCTGATTCTGTTGCATGTGGGGCCATTGAAGAAGACTAATGTTAACATTTGCATCACTACCAAGAATGCTTGGCAATGGTAGCAGCAATGTTTGCTGCCCTTGCTACTATACATTGCAGATATCCTCTTGACAAATGGTTTCATGTATACACAGATAGTTCAGCAGGAGATGCTATTAAAAATGCTGGAGCCTATTCAAGTGCTTTCAGTATTAGTTATCCCGTTGAAAAGTATTGTGACAATTTTGATGGTGAGATAGCGGAAATATATCATCTGTGATCGATAAATTGGAAAGCTGAACATAATGTATTTTTTATCGATTCTCAAGCTACCATTTTGTCTCTAATAAACCATGATATAATGAAAATGCACTAGTTAATTTCTGTAGAATGAAATTAACTGAGCTTGGGAAGTCTTGAGAAAGCAATTCCCTCTAGTGGATTCCCAGCCACTGTAACATTTCTAGAAATGAGAAAGCAAAGAGGCTTGCTCAAGCAGGATCCCTAATGTCCCAATCTGACTCTCCCTTGCCTCTGCATAACATCAAAAGTATCATTTTAAGTAAACTTCAAATTAATAGAGCCTCCCTGTATGGTGAAGCAGCTGCAGGTTAGAGGTGGAATATATTGCTTTGCAAAAGTGATAGAGCCCCCATTTCCCTGCTGTTGGAGTTGTGTGCTTTTGTTTATTTACTGGACATGACTACTTGTGAAGGCATTTACAATGCATTAGGAGTAAAGGATCCTGCTTGTTGTCCTCTGTGCAATCAGGGTGAAATGGATAATGACCACCTCAAACACTGCCCTATTTTTTTTTGTAGACAACTCTACAGCGGCAAATTTTAATTCTTTTTATTTTTTGTCATCATTTTATTGGGCTGCTCATGGACTAATGGCAGAGATACAGAAGACTGGCTTAGGATAAAAAAAAAATTTATAAACATTAGTTCTGCTATGAAAACTAAGAATTAAAAATTTATGGCAAACTTTTAACATTCTGTTTTTGTTCAAAAGCATTTTGGAATTTCTGAGAGTTTTTTTCTTCAGATAAATCCAATTTTTTGGCTTACAAAACTTATATGGTCCGTGTGGTGTACTAGGCAATATAATTTCAGTCTAGCAATCAGTTTGTAGTTGTGCAGTGATATTCCTGGCATGTTCACACTTCTTAATAACATATTCAGTAGAAAGGGGCCCTCATGACATAGCAGAAATTTCATAAATAGTCTTTCTTCTGTGGAGACAGTGAAGCACTACACCATGTCCAAAATAATTTAATTTTTTGTTTTTCTCTATTATACTTTTCTACTTTGAAATTAAGCTTGACAATTTGCATAATTTTTTTTATACTTGTTTGAAATCTAGAAAAACTTGACATCAATGATAGAATTTATGATAGAAGGATAATTTTAATATAGTGTAAATATATTTAAATGTAATAATTTTTTTTATTTTGTTATGCATGCAAAAATTTTATATTCAAAAGCTATTTAGTAAAGTAATTGATTATTTTCATTTTGTATTAATTTTCCTTTTAATTTGAATTTTTTAAATTGATTTTGCAGTTATTATTTTTATTTAAGTTTTGTTTCCTTTTACTTTGATTTGTTTTTGCATGTTGATTTTGATTTTTCCTTCAAGATAGACTTGCTACCTTTTGTCAAGGCTCCTCGAAAAGGCTCTTGTGATGTTAGATCCTTCAGTGGTGAAAGTACGTACGCTATTTACAGATGTACATATGTACGTGCTCTATTTACATCAATTTGTTAGTACGTACACAGAATCTATTTACATTCTAAATTAATTTATTTTTATTAAGCAATATAAAATATTGTTTAATAAAATGTAATTTTGTCACTTTTTAACAATAAAATTCTTATTTTTTTTTATTAATGAGAAAAATATTGAGTATTAAAATTAATTGCAGAATGCTTCAATGTTCTTACTTTCACATTTTCGAAAGCATTACAAATTTAGCATTTTGTGTAACATAGAATATTTGCTTTGAATTTTAATTGTGGTCAGAAAAATATCTGTATTTTAATGCTGTGATTTATGTTCTAGTTATTTGGTTTGTGCTGTATGAATATGTTTTTCAGATTGAAAATTATTCAACTGTTCATTAAATTATAAAATTTACCTATATTCTTGTATGACACCTATGTTCTTTAGATTATTTAATTTTACATAAATAAGATTATGTACATTTTTGTAAAATTTAGAGAACTTTAGTCTGTTTACAATTTGCATTACTGACATGATTGTTTGGTTAACAGCATTCCTTTAAGTCATATCACAATTAATGTTTTCCTGAAAGGTTTTGTTATTAATTAAATGATGATTTGAGTTTAAAATTTTTTTTTTTTTAGTTTAATGGGAACTACTTTTAAGACATGCATAGCTATAAAAGTATTTCCTTTTAGTAATGTTTCCTTTTAGCAGTTTTCTTATGTTGTGCAACATTTCTTTTATTCAGTTGTTGCACATATTTGAAAGCTTATTGAATATTACAAGTTAATTTAGATTCAATATGATATGAAGTAAACAATTGAACCCTATTGTAAAATATATGAATGTTTTAATATTTGCTTAATAAAGTTGAACACTTTTCCATGTTTATTTTTCTTTCTTCTTGTCCCCTATTTTCTAAGTATTAAAAGATTTCTTGAGATTTTATTTAAAAAAAAAACTTTAATAAATATTGTGTGGGAAATTTTTTGACATCCAGTGAATCTAATTAACTTAAAAACAGATTTCTACTTATTTTTAATTTTAATTTATACATATTCAATATTTTAATTATTTTATTTAATGTTTTGTTGTATTAAACATCATTTATATTTTTACATCAATGCACATTTTTATGAATGATGTTTATGTTGTTGTTGCTTATGCCACCTGTCTGACATAGTCAGATCGAGGCCCTGAAATTCATCATGGCAACAGGCTAGAGATACGTCTGTCATTAGCCTAAGCTTTGAGCCCATGAAGGTGACAGCTTGATTTTGCTCACGATAGATGGTGACACCATTCGGACCCACATTTTTAATGAGCACGTTCTCCGTTTGTACTCGGCGAGTATTTGGTGGCATCGGGCATCAAACCCAGGCCTTCCGGTCTGGTGTCCGATGCTCTAACCACTAGACTACCCACAGCCTTGATGATATTTATATTTTATGTATACTGTTTTGGGAGAAGTTTGGTTTTGATGCAAGCTCAAATGCAATCTTGGTTTTTATTGTCAAAGATCAATGTCAGAGATATAAATTTTTTTTAGTTTTGAATGAACAATACCCATTAATTTTCAGTAGTTGTGAGAGAATTTTCTTGTATTTTACTTACTTTTTGAAACATTTGTTCTCTCTTTTGAAATTTAATGTGTGCAATGAGAATTTTAAAATTTTCATTCTTCATTTGCTAATTGTTACAAATGAAAGCTAATGGTTAATTTTTTTATGACTACTAATTTATTTCTGAGATAACTGCTATTAAATTAATTATTTAACCCCCTCCCCCATTTTCTAAGTTTTATTTTCAAAACACATAGATATATATTTACATTAGAATAAAGAACGTAAGCCCTTTAAAAACCAATTATCTGTGAAATTTATGTGCAAATTCTCTATCCTGCCAATGATTAAACTTTATAAGTCAGTATTTGTTAAATACTGTGATAGTATGTATTTATATTATACTATTGCATCCTATAAAAGTACAAACAGTAGCAGAATATTATAACTTTCACCATTGTTACATCTGCAGTTCCCTAGAAATTCTAATAATCTATTCAAAGATCTTTAGGACTATAAAGTAATTTAAAATAGAGTTGCATAGCCTAAGTCTGTATAGTAGGGTTTGGACTATTTCTTGAGTGGTATGGAGTTGGCTATGCAGACACTGACAGAATTTTAAGTTCACAAGATTTTTGTTAATAATATAACAAAAAAAAGTAATGAAAATGATTTAAATGAAATAAAAGGATATACAAGGACTAAAATAAAAGTTTACTGCTTTCAAAAGTAGTCTAATCATGCAAATCTTTCATTTATTGAAAAATGCAACATACTTTTAAAGCCTCATATAGAAATATTTAAAAACTTTTGTTCATTTAACTGTCATAATTCATGCTTACATCAAATAATCATGTTAGTAATGAGCCAACCAGTTCTACTCAAAATAAGTTTACAGATATATTACTCTGTACATTTTTGAAAACCTTTTGAAAAACATTAACTCAATGTTTTTCAGTTGCAAAACTATGGGACTGCTGACCATTAGTATCATTGGCCCAAACTAAGTATATCTACACCCTGTTTATTCCTTGCATGGGTTTAGATCCAAGGCTTTGGTTGGTAAATCCAATGTAAACACTCCATTCACTTCTAACCATGCTGCTGTGATGTTAGAACTATGTATGGGTACCATTGTCTTAATGAAGCATCCATTTTTGACAACTGAGTTGGATATGTTTTGGAGTATATCCTAACCAAACTTATTTGATAAGGAGTGGACTGTTTTTCTTTATAATAAGGCTATTTTTCTCAAATTAAGGTCAAAATGTTAAACTGTCCTTATCTGATATCTCAGAGGAAGCTTGTATAAAATTCGTCCAATAGACCTTTTTCCACACCATTTAACTCAAAATCACTGTGTCATCTAAAACAGATGTTGATCCCCCCCTCCAGTGCTTTAGAAACCACAATTGTTAGAATTTTTAAGATAATCATTCCTTATTTTTGATCAAGCTATTGACATCAGCTATTTCTTTTCCAATCCAGTCAGATTGACATTTTAAAGTTCCATATTCATTAAATGTTAACCACTACTTTAACCCATCTATAAAAAAATATTTACTTAGACTGCTCTTTTTTAGTTAATTTAATTATGTATTAGTAAATCCAAATCAATATATGGATGCAAAATTTTTTTTGGATCCTTGTACGTGCTTATTAGATTTTACCACTGTTCTCTTTGTACAAAATAAAATGTTCCACTGAAAACGTTTACACTGTTTCTGATGTCATTACATGATTTGGATATTCAACCCCCCCCCCCCCTGCTGTGATTGCATGTTGAGATACAATAAAAAAAAATGTTATAACCTTAAAATTTTTTTAGTAATTGTATAAAGGTGCTGTACCACATTGGGTGTCAAGAATTTTTGAATATAAAGAAAATGGAAGTCTAGAAATTTAAAGTACATGAATATGAGATGAGAGGTCCATTAATTGTGTAACAGTTCCAAACTGTCTTTTTCCATTGTACAACCAATAGCAACTTCTTCATATTATCCATTTCATATACTATGTTTCATAATGGATGTAAATGAGATTATACTCATACTGTTTATCAAATCTCCATTAATTCCAGAACATTGACAAAGTTATCTGAAAAGGTGTTATACCCAATCATCTCAGTTTTTAGCTGACTAGCACCATATAGTATTTTATGATGAACCCTGTGTTGGTGTTGAAATAGATAATCATTAAATTTGTGTTTGGAATAGTCATTTATGAGTAAACTATTTGGCAGGGGAACAAAATCATTATTCCTGGTATGTTTGCATCTTGCAGTGTATATTAGTCATAGTGTACTACATACAACTTTTACCTTGATTGGCAACACTTTTTTTTTAAATCTATGAAACGTGCATGGGTCTCCTTAAGTTGCCAAATTCAGGAATTATATTAATATAATTGATGAAACATCAGATTTAATCAGAATATCTTCATTTTGTGTGAGAAATGTCTGCAGCAGTCTACTTATTATTGATTCTAAATAATTGTCTAAGAATCTATTGATTCTTATAATTTATCACCCCGAATGTGTGCAAGTAAGCATGTTTTATTGCCAGAAGAGGTTCACTGATTACTAATTACTTCTAGTTTGCAATTGTTAGCATTTAATATTGTCCCTAAATTGTAATAAATTCATTCTTTAAGTATGTATGGGGTGCAAGGGAAAGCTCTGCAATTTCTTTTCACTTTTTATTTAAAATTTAATCTAATATATAATGTCCTTTGTTAGTTATACAACTGTCTGCCAGCATTCTGTCAGCTTATCCAACCCCCTGCAAAAGAAGCTCTCTGTTTTGGAGACAAAGTATTCTTACACTGCCATTTGGACACCCTCAAAATTTATACATTTATGTCCATCAAGAAAGTTTTGCAGGAGTATATACTGTACAATATCAGGAGTATATCCTGCCTGTGGTAAAGTTTCCTAATCCAACTCTGCAATTTTTATGCAGTGTTCCTTACCACGTGTAGTCTAGTGTTGTTGTGATGAAGAATCACCCCCTTCTGTTGGCCAAACATGAATGTTTATGTTTAAATCTTTATTCAAAACATCATGTTATAACAAGAAGGGCCATTTCATTTTCTTTCAGCAACTTATAATGCTCTATATTTGTGCCCTCTCACCACCAACACAACATAACTAGCTTTGGATGTGGATGGTGATGTCTCTCTTTTGTAAACATATGCTTTTTTTCTAACCACGTGTTTGTACTCTATCCACTTTTCATCTCCCATCACCGAGGGATCCAAAAGTGGTTCTCTTTTGTGACAAGCATGATTTAAAGAACATATCACTATTCTGTCCATTAAATTTTTTTTGCTTAATTCATGTGGCGTACAGAGAGTTTAGACACAAAACCAAGTCTTTTAACATAGTTCAAAGTAGCAGTCTGATGAATTCCAAGTTTGAAGCCCACTTTTGTGGAAGTTAACGTGGGATTTGTCCTGATTATTTTGTGTGGCACAACCCAAACAAAGTTTCACAAGCCATCTTTTGCATGTTGATCTGCTACTGCTTCTTCTTCAAACATGCCACATAAGTTTCTTTTTGCCTCCATCGTGTTATTCCCTTTTTAGAACTCAAACAACGTACAATGTCTTAAGTGCACTTTTTCTTTACTCATGTTGACAGTTTTACAAATTATAAAAACTGAATAACGTGAAAAAATGTGCACAAATGATCAATAATATACTGATCTAATTATTTAAACCTGTTTCAGTTCCAAATTCTTGCTAGGGATTGACAATGCCTAAAGGTTAATGCTCATTCAAAAACAACAGAATTTTCCTTTATACCCAATATATACTAATATTTCATTTCAGTAAAAAAAAATCATGTTTTTTGCATAAGTATGTGTTTAAAAATTCATGAATTAAAACATAATCTATATAATTTTCACTTATGTTAAAATGCAAGTATTACATGCTCTTGTTTTTTTCTTCTTTTCTTTATTTCAATAAGTTTTTATTATAGCTGGTCTCAACCGAAGACAATCATTTGCCAAGTTCCATCCGATGACTGTAGAGCCTCCAATTACTAAAGTATGTAATTTTTAATCAATATTAAAATGTAACATTGTTTTAAACTTTTTTCTTTGCTCTTATGTTTTCAATAGTATTTATTTACATTCAATTGTCTGTTTTTTCTCTAGTTATTCATTGAAAATTTGAGTAATTTAGGAAGATAATTTGTTAGTCAAGACAACCTCAGGAGTTATTTATTTAAAATTATCAATTTTTATGTGGTTTATGTTTCATTTCTCAAATTTTGAAGTTTTAGTCTTAACGTAGTATTTGATTTACCATGGCTTTTAAAAATGTGTAAAACCTCATAGAAGAATTTTGACCCATTAATGTAAACTTTTCATTTAATCTTTATCATTTTCAACATCACATAAACATCCAAACCTATTCATTAAATATGCTTAAATAAAAATGAAAATTTTTAAATTGCACATATATTTCAAAATTGGCTGTTAGTAAAAACTAATTTAAGGAGAAGACGGAGAGTCTTCTGATATATTAATTATAATATTGTTGTTGCTCTAAAGCAGGGGTCGCCAAACTTTTTTGATCATCACCCCCTATATAATTTTTCGAAATCTCCATTGTAATTTTCAGGTAATTAAAATAAAACTATATATTAGTCTAAATATTTAATAAATCAGAAACAGTAAGTAAAGTAGCTACAGATTTTTTACTTCTTAATGAGATGAGTGTGCCTGGTGTTTCTTGGCAAGGTTCGCTATATTGGGTTCGAAATTAGTCAATTTTAACCGTAAATCCCCTCGAAGCTCCACACTTAATTTATTTCTGTTTTTAGTTAAAATGAATTAACGTGACTGAAACCGGCTTCAACCATATACTAACTCGTGCAAATTACAAACTGGTCACAAGGTCAAGTTGTGACGTCACGGTATACATACGAAAACCCATAAGGAAAAAAGGGGCAGATTGTTTTCTGATTTATTATTTTATTTTCTATAAAGAATATAATATTAAGCCAATTATAAAAATATTTTAAATTTTTACGTACGCAGTTAGATATGTGTGATTTGCGTATTAAGAACTGTTTTTCCTTCGAGTCCCAATAGACCCCCATTCGACCCCTTGGGTCAGATAGACCCCATACTGTTGTTAAATAGACCCCTAGGGGTCTATATAGACCACTTTGGCGACCCCTGCTCTAAAGGTATATCTCTGTGTTTCTTAAACTTTTTTACTGCTTTATTACCTCTGAAGTAAGTTTTGTAATTTTGTGGAGATTCATTTATGTAAAATTCAACTTTCAACAGATTAGAATGATCATCACATCATACAATTTCTTTGAATAACTTGTATTTAAAATCTTTTTACATTGTAAACTTCATAGGTTTTTTATGGTGTTATCTTGTCCATAAAATTATTAAAAGTATGAATTTTTATCCCTTCACTATGTATTTAAACATGTTTATTTTGTTGATTTCTAAATCTGATTCAATTGTTCATGGTATACTAATGATAAAGTAAATATTTATATTGATTTTTGTAATGATATTCAACTTGATCTAAATCTGCTCTATTGTTTTGTAATATAAATATTAAATCCTTGAAATTTAATTTTATTAAAAATATATTATGATTTCTTTAATTTTTAATACAATTCACTTATTGTTCATGACCTATGCATAAAATTCTTGTAAATCTAAAAGAAAATCATTATTACACACAGTATCTGTGAAATTAACATAAGTTCTTTAAAAACATGTGACTTGTAAATCAGAAGTAGTTTGATTTGTTTTTAGCTTTTCTCAATTCCTTTTGATTTAAAAGTCTGTATAAAATTTTCATTGTTATATTTTTGCGAATTTATTATCAAATTAAACTTAAGAGGCAGAAACATAGTAATTAAATGGATAAAAATAGCAATGAGAAATAGTTTTAAATTTTCTAGCAGAGATGGTGTATTTTTTATCTTAGCCCATTAACTGCAGAGAACTTATGAAATCCCCCCCCCCTCCTCCATCCAATGTCACCTTTTTTCCCCACAGGCTCATGTTGTTGCACTGTTTTTTGGGGAAAAAGAAGAGGCCTTTTTATGCAACCTCTAAACTGTTACTTTCATTTTAAAAAGAGAAAAAAAGGAAAGGAAAAAAGATAATAAAATGAAATGAAAATGCAAAATTTAATGTTTAGCAACAGTATTATATAAAAAATGTTGTGAGTTAGCTGTTGTGTGATGTATCCTGAAACATGGTTGAATACTTAAACCAACATTACATCCAGCACATTGATAGCAGGATTCACACTGAATATTTTTCCTTGAACAAATTACGCATTTTCTCAATGCACTTTCTTGGAAAATGGGAGTGAAACAATGATAAAAAGCATGACCTACTCAAAACAGAGGAAAAAACAATACTGTATAGCTATGAGTTTCACCATTCTTGGAATATACCCTTTCAAATTCCATCCCCACCTGTTCTCCAAAAAATAAGTATGTATATATATATATAAGTAAGTATGTATTCTAAAGCCGTGAGACTAGTTTTAAACAGAGCAGCACAATACAAAGAATCTTACTTTGGAAGGATGGATATATTCCTCAGGGGTTAAGCAAGGTGAATATATATGCTGGCACAGCTGTTAAACAATATGCATATATTATGTGTTTACACTTCAGGGGTTAGTTCATTTCGTTATACATTCATATCTGTTTAAAATGTTTAATTATAGATCTGTAAATTTTCTTCCTATTTTCAGTCGTGCCATAACAAATTTTATCTTACTCAAAAGAATGATAGATAAGCTTCAGCATTTTATCTTATTTATATTTCAATTTATTCTGAATAAATTTTGAATTTGTGTTTTTTTTTATCTATTTGCCCTACATTATAAAAGATGAATTTCTGTTATCAGAGTCTTGTTTCATTCAATCATTTTCTATAATTATTGAGTTTATTTTCAAACTCTGTATTAAATTTTAAATTATTACTGCATTGAAAAATCAAGGTAATGTTAACATACATATGATATAAAATATATATTATATGTATGTTAACATTACATTGATTGAAGATTTGTAACTTTTCTCTCTTCCTACAAAAGTAATTTTTTTCTAGAGTTTAAATTATACTTTTAAAAAGAAAAGTTATTCATGCTTTAATGATTTATTTTATGTTAAGTTAGTGTTGAATAAATAATAATTTAGTATTGAAATATAGTATTTGTTAATATCAACTTTTAATGCCTTAGTATATATAAATTATTAGAAGCATTTTAATGTTCATTTTAATTTTTCAAAAGCATATTTCAAATTTTTTTGTTCTAAGGTTACATTTGTTGAAACAACTGTTGTGATAATTTTTTAATTTATGTAATTGTATGAATTTTTGTTTTTTTAAAGGTAATTAATATGATTCTGGCTACACAAGAGCATAGTCCTTTATTTGTTGTTCAAGCTCTCGATCGTGTTTTGGACATTTTAAGAAGTACGGACATATATTCTCCACAGTTTACTGGTTTTCGTCAAAACCATCCAGATGATCAAGTTGCATCAGATCTTTTCAGTGGATTAATCTCGGTACATTTAGATTAAATTCCCTATTTCTGTTACTTTAATTAAAGTTTTTTTTGTTTATTGTTTAATTGTTTTTAATAACACAAATTTTGTTTTTCATTTTTTTAAAAAATATATTTCTATTTTATCAAATTATTTTTATTGGAATCTAAAGAATATATGTAATTATTGGTGTTAAATTAAATGTTACAAAATTAAATTATTTTGTTTTAAAGAAAATATAGAGGTTGAATGTATGTGTTTGAATTTGTGTATTGATATCAAATAAAAGCATCAGTTTGAATTTGCAAGCAGTTTTTAAAATTATAACCATGCTTGGTCTTTAAGTATTTTTTTCTCTAGTTATTATTTTTGTTCAGTAATTTTACTAATGAATAATACAAAACTTTTTTACTCATATGATATTTCCTATGCTTAATGGAGTTATCTAATAGGCTTCATTAAAAAAAATTAAGTGGTTGTATTAAACATGTTCCAGAAGTAATTTTTTTTTTAAAGAAAGATACTTATAATTCTTACTTTTCATAACTATTTTTCACTTCATGTATAACTTACAACTACTTATCTGAAGAAAACCTGGCTTTTAGTTCCTTTATTTAAAATTTTTAGCAATTAATAATTTGTTTTTTGTATAACTAAATCTTATACTAATACTGTATGAAATTTGTATGGAAGAAAATGATTTAACTCAGATTTTGACAGATGATTGATTGTATAAAGAAAAAGAGTTACATGATATTAAATTACAAGATATCCAATTAATAATGTGAGCATAGTAAGTTAAAATAAAATATAAGCAGTTGTATCAAAAGGGGAAATTAATATCACAGTTTGATCTTTTTGTGATTTGTATAATAAATAGTTTTATTGATTTTAAAATCAAAAGAGTATTGTTAAAAAAGTTTAAAATTCTTAGTAGTTTATTTCTATTCATATGAAGATCCTTTGTGTTGATTATTTGTCTTATGTATTATACTCACAAAATCTTTGTGATACATATGTATGTTTATAATACATTATGTGTACATATTTTCTTTTGATTTTAGAATAGTAAACAAGTTATAAGAAGATTCTCACACGAAGCTTTTAGAGGTAAATAAACATTAATTTTGCATTATTTCCCCATTTTTTCTCATTTATTTCATCTAACTTTTATCATGTATCTCAAAGAGAATATTAACATAACTAAAGTATTACTGAAAATATCTTTTAGGTGTTCCAAGTACTGGGGCTCAACCTCCACTAACTCCATCAGGTGTTCCAACTCTAGCAAATGCTCCTACAAAAGTTAAAGAACTCTTAGAAGATGTGAATGAATGGCATATAGATATAATTCAGTTGGAAAGAGTTACTGAAAAAAGGTATGCTATGTAGTTTATATAATTTTTAATCATGTATCTTATTTAAAAGAAAGGATTAAATTAAAATGTAAAAAAATAGATATCTTTAGATTGAAAATTTTCATTTTTATATACCTGCATTATCAAGATTCTCATCTTTTCTTTTCAGACCTCTTTTATGGGTTGGAATGGCTATATTTGCTAGTTTTAATACTTGCTCTCTATTAAATTGTGATGAAAGTGTTTTACGTAACTGGCTATCTTTGATTGAGTCTAATTATCATTCAAATCCATATCACAATTCCACTCATGCAGCAGATGTTTTACAAGCCACAGCATATTTTCTACAAAAACCCAGATTAAAAGTATACTTTTCTTTTATTAAAAATATAATTTTGTTCAATTGTTTAAAAATTTTAAAAATTATATTTTTAATTATGTTTATGATTTTAGTGTATTTTAATATTAATTTAAAATACACTAAATTAAATGTAATACATCAAAGGTAATATACTAAGGGTAATACACACTGTTATACACCTTTTTGTGTGCAACTTTCCTTAATATTAAATATTTGCTTAAATTATGCTAAAAAGTACATAGAAATATGTACTAACTAAGCAGTATTAAAAATATTCAAATAAGTCTTTTGCTCTAAATTTGTAACCATTGTGGCATTATATGATAAATAATTAAATTATGATTTTTTTACTTTTCTATAATTTTTTTTTTCTGTAATGATCTATTAAAGTCTTGAATTAATATGAGTATAAACTTTGAATTTTCTGTGTCATATTTTTAAGGAAGAAATTTATTAATAAAAAATTGATGCACATTTAATTTGATAAAAATTTTTTTTTAGAATTATTAATCTTTCTAATATATGTGCATACTCAAAAGTTTATATTAAATAACATTCTAATAATTTATGTGGAATCTATGAAAAAACATGATCATTATTTGTATTTCCAAGTATCATGTTTACTGTAAATTATTATATGACAGAAAATTCGTTTATTTCTTTAACTTCATATACATTAAATATGATTACCATTAACAGTAAATGTATTTATTGCATTGATAAGTAACCTTTTCTACATGTGAAATAAAATTAAAATCTAAAAACATAGTGAGTCATGGTAAAATCAGATATTTAAAATCCCCCCCCCCAAATATATTTTCTATATATATATATATATATATTGATCAGTTTATTTATTATTTTTTTTTGTAACACATTTGCCAAAATGTTACATGTCAGTAGAGTCATATTTTTTGTGATATCTTATCCTGTATTAAATATAAGCTTATATAGATATACTCAAAACATCTTCGCTTCCTTATATTTATGCTTATTTTTATGGGTAAATGTCCACCTTCCTTGTATTCTCACTTTTTTAAATCAATGTAATTAAAGGCATATTCAAAAGTATTACAAGCAAATAATATTCTAAGAATATATTTTCATACATTAATGTTAGAAGCAAAAAATTTTTAATGCATTTTTTTGTTCCATGGTATGCTTTACTGTAAGTGCAAACATGCTATTAAATTAAGCATGCCATCCCTTGATTGAACTATTGAGTAAAAATTCCATGATGTCATATTTTAAGCAATTTCTGAGCATTCATATCATATTTATCTATGCAGTTAATGTAACCATAGATGTGTTATACAAATTTTTTAAAAATAACTCTTGTTTAATTTCGATGAAACCTTTTACTAAAATTCTTTAATGATAAATGAATAAATTGTGATTTTTTAGGCTATACTTGATCCTATTGATGAAGTTGTTTCCCTTATTGCTGCTGCCATTCATGATGTAGATCATCCTGGAAGAAACAGTGCATTCTTATGTAATACAGGAAGTGATCTTGCTATTCTGTATAATGATTTGTAAGTATTATATAACTCATTAAGGTATTATTTTTATCTAAATAATTTTATTAATTAAAGTCTAAATGTTATTAGTGTTTTAGTATAATTATAAGGTCAGTGGAAATGTGTATGAATGATTGTATGCATACCTGTTTTTCTTTAATGTAGAGGTAAGATGAAGTTTTTATAATTTTTATGTAACATTCTTATATTTTTGTAGATCAGTTTCTTAACATGCATGGTTTTATTATATCATTAGCATTTTAATTTTTAAGCTTGCATGGGAAATAGCTCTTTCCTTTGTATACTTACTTTGTAACTTTTTAAAATAAATTTAGAGGAAATTGTAAAGTTCAATTATTACTAAACATGAATAATTTATAATTATTTGGCAAAACTATTCTAATTTAAAATATTAAATAATTTTAATAATTTAGAATTTTAATATTAAACTACATTTGCATGTTATATGTAAAACTAATATTTTTTCACAGTAACTACCAAGTCAATATCATCTTATTTCTGTAAAAATGTTTCTGAAATAGATATAGTTTCATTACATTTTTTCATGTTGTTATAAATAATAGACCATGTTGATTTGATTATAATTAATTTGAGAAATGAATTTTATTTAAAAACTTTCTTTCAAATTTAAAGTATATATGTTTTTTATTAGTGTAGTAAATATTCTATTTTATTTAAAATAACATATTAATATTTATACATATAATTCTCTGAACTTTAAATTATTTTCAGAAGTTTGAGTTATTATAAGTCATATTGTTAAATTCAAACTTTAGATTAGGGGTACTCAACCTTTCTTTCAGCCTGCCCATATACGTATGATGATTATTTCAAGGGGGCGCAACATGAGGATTAAGGATTAATGGGGGAGGGGGGGGGAGATGCTTATAAGATAAAAAAAAAACATTTTAAAATGTGTAAAATTGATCAAAATGTTAAAACTCATAATTTTGAATTTTATTTTAAAACTATATTAATCTCTATCAAACTCAACTTACAAAAAATAGTTTTTATGTATTTTTGTATCTAGTTATAAGGTAATTTCGATTTTCTTCCATTAATGATCCCAAGAACCTTGTTAGCATTCTACTGTCATAAAAACAAAGCTGCCTTATTTGATTTTTTTCTTTTGACAAAGCCTTACTTATTTTTTATTTCAGATTTTAATTTATCAAGTGCAGGATTATAGCAGAGTTTTTACTGAATTCCAGACCGAAATCAGTATTATTTGTTTAAACTTAGTTCAAACTTGCTTGTGCATTTTAGTTCAAATTTATGAAAATACTTTTTTATTTTACTAAAAAAATTATCTGAACAAATAACTGAATTTATCAAAGAGTACATCGGAAGCATTTAAGAAACACTAACAATTTATGTTTCAATTCATATTTATCTTAAGCAATTTCATGTGTTTACCAATATCTATAATTAAACATTTTTATAGGATGCTTTTTTTACCTCTGCATTTTGTTACATTACCACTGACAAAATATTTTGTTGCTGCTACAAAGATTTTTTTTTTAAAAAAAAAGCCAATTTATCTTGTGTTAAAAGAGATTTTCAAGACAAAGAGCCATTGAAAGATTTTTGCTTAGTGGTACAGTGATGAGCAAAATTCCATTTTTTTTATGCAACATTTTCATGACAAATCAAAAAAGTTGTAGATCTATATTTGTTTCTCCCTATGAAATAGTCAAGATCCCAACTGCCTTGAAACAATATATTCCTTAGATATTTTTCGCTTTGAAGACATGAGAGTTAATTAAAAATTAATTTTGGCCACAAAATGGTCACTACTCTACTGCTATTTGTTATCACTAACCATTACAATCACAAAAATAAAAATGTTATTTCACAAAATTTATATATTTGATTGTTTGCTTGATAGAATTTTTCACTTAAATTTAATGCATTGTTCTTAAATAATTGAATTTGTTAGAGCTATGGGTCATGACTGGGTCACTCGGAAAGGTTTTCTGGGCCACATGCGACCCATGGGCTGCAGGTTAAGTATCGCTGCTTTAGATGTATGGTTAAAAAAAATTGTATATAAGGTTAATAGGGAAAAGATTATTAATTGTGTTAAGCATTTTTATTGGTTAAAAGTATTAAATTGATCCTGTTTTGAATGTGATGTAGCTTTTTTTTATTATGGTAATACATTTTTATGTTTTCAGGTTTTTTTAATGAAATATTAATGGAATGTTTTGAAAATATGGTTTAAAAATCAACTTCAACTTTGTTATTTTTATTTTAGATCTGTTCTTGAAAGCCATCATTCAGCATTGGCCTTCAAGTTAACTGTTTCCAGTGAAAAAGTTAACATTTTTCAAAATCTGAGCAAGGAAACATACAAGGAGATGCGTCGATCAATTATCGATATGGTTTTAGCCACAGAAATGACAAAACACTTTGAGCATTTGTCAAAATTTGTCAATGTTTTCACCAAATCTGTAGAAGCTGAAGAAGATGAATCTGTAAGTCTAATAAATTGTTTTCTTTCATCCTAAAAAATATTTAATGTAAAATCTACAAATCAAAGTGTAACATGTATGTGAAAGATCATCTGATATTATGATTAAGGATCTGATGTTAGGAAAGTGCACAACAGACACCCTCCCCCCCATTGACGAAGGGAACAGCTGTAAAAAAATATAAAAAATGTTTACTCTGCAGTTTACAAATATAAAGCGCTACAAAATACATAAATTGCAATAACACATACAATTATTTATATACATAATACAATAAGAGATTCTAACTGCCAATAAGACATAAGGATAATCATGACGCGATGATCAATTCGTCAGATACACTTGATGCAACAATTAAGCCCTTAGACACACTTGATGCAATGATGAAGCCGTCAGACCCAAATGACACAACAAACAAGCTGTGAGAACCAAATGATGCAATAGCAACAATTCAAACGCTTGCCATATCATTGGTTCACCTACCGACTCACTAGTTGGGGAGTGTATAAGCCAATAACAGCCTTCGGACTGGAGTGATTGTTTTAGTCCAGTGGTAGGTTGTGTGCTTATGGATCGAAAGGTACCAAATTTCATCCTTCATTTTTTTTAAATAAAAAAATCAGAAGGTTGGGTGTTTAAATCACATCTGGGGCACCAATGGAGGATCATCTGATATTATGATTAAGGATTCGATATTATGAAAGTACACCACATGTTGCCATATAGGTTTATACACATGGTGTGTCAAAACTATAGCTGTTCAAATTTGATAGAGAAGTAGGGAATAGCAAATGAAGGAAATTTTGTGTATAAAAATATGAGTGTAGGCTCAAATAGTATGTTATGTTTCTTCAGTTGGTGAAACCAAAAGAGAAGGGATTTGCATCAAAAAGCATTTATTTTTGCATTGACATCTATACTGTTATAAAACTGCTTAGGATTCTCATTTTTTGTATGATACATAATTAACAATGCTATTGTATGAATGGCCAGACTTTCTGGAAAATGCCCAGCATTTCTTGGATGCTTGCAGCTGCAACTAATGTGCTTGCTACTAACTCTTTAGCACTAGCAATCTGATTTTCATATGCTTCATACTTTTTCATTGCACCCCTAGATACAGGGGTAGATTTGCGATAAATCTAGAGACCACATGGGGATCAATATATCAATCCACCTTTACCAAATCATGGAGCTTTTAAATTTTCTTGTCTGAACAGCCTGCACGCCTGTCATTTGCATGCTGGAACCGTGTCTGTTCCCCAATATCTGTGAGGACTGTGTACTAGTAATTTAGTAACACAGTGTCAAAAGTGTGAGATATTTCACTGTCTGAGCAGGGTGGTAATAAAAATGGTCCCAGAAAACAATAAATAATAATTTGTACACACCTCTCTTATCCTGTGGATAAGAGAGGTGTGTACAAACAACCTGGAAATATGAACCATGTGTTGAAAAACCCTTCTAGGGTGAAGTAGGCTTAATTTGTGAAAAAGAACAAATGCTTGAAAATCGGTATTAACTACAGTTTTCTGCAGAAACCACTGACAAAATTTCTACTGAGGATAATTATCAATTTGGTAACTGCTTTCTTTGCAAAAGTAAATATCTGTATCCAATATCCAACTGTTGAACATAAAACACCACTGAAAAATAGCACAAATGCTGGAATTTGTTCTTCAATAGTTTCTTCAACTACATCTGTCCTTATGGATCATTATCTTCCTGTATTATGATAGTTACTAGCAAATAATCCAGTTTTGCCTCGTTATCTTTGAGCGTATGCAGGTATTTGATGACATGGTATTTGTCAAGTGTTCTACACACATTTACATAACACTGTGTCTTTCTTCTGTCACTCTTTTAAAATTGCAATGTGATTTATCTTTAAGAATAGTTTTAATTATTCCTCTGATTTTCCTGAATTTTTATATTATTAAAATTTGTATGAGATCATAACTTTAAAAGCAAGTTTCATATTTGATTTTTGGTAATTAAGGGGTTATTGTCTTAATTGTCAATGTATTGATTATTTCATCTGCTAATCACTTTTTAATTTTGTTTATGTTGTAGTTCATGTTTGCTTTTTCTAATAATGAACTTGGTTTTAAAATTAGATTATATGATTAAAGTTTTTTTTAGTAAAATAAAATAGCCATTTGGTAGTTAAAACTGTTCTTTTAAAAACTTTAATTTTAATTTCCTTTTTTTTCTAACTTTTTTAAGTTGGAACCATCATCACCAGATCTGTCAGCAATGTCCACTCCTGAAAATATTGTTCTTGTGAAGCGTATTCTAATAAAATGTGCAGATGTTTCAAATCCAGCTAGACCATTAAATTCGTGCAAAGAATGGGCTTCAAGAATTGCTGAAGAATATATGTCACAGGTATCTCAATTATTGCAACATTTAGTATATCTTAAAATTTTATAATTTACTGAAATTCATATGCAAATTTTATAAATATTTGTATAGTTGCATATTTCAAATGTTAATAATATCCTCTTTTTGTATTTATTTTAATCTTGCAATAATTAAAGACATCAAATTTGAATACATTATATTTACACATTATCAACATCTTTCAACCCCCTTCTCTTTTTGGATTCATCTTTAAATTTAACATTTACCCAAAATAATTTAATCAAAAAAATTTAACTATGCATACATTTTCCTATTTTCAAAAAAGAGAAGCATATATTGAATTTTATATTTTTTTTTTTTTTTTTTTTTTTTTTTTTTTTTTTTTTTTTTTTTTTTTTTTTTTTTTTTTTTTTCTATAAAAAAAAAAAAAAAAAAAAAAAAAAAAAAAAAAAAAAAAAAAAAAAAAAAAAAAAAAAAAAAAAAAAAAAAAAAAAAAGAAACATATTAATTGAAAATGTTATAAAAATAAAAAACATATAAAAAATTAAAAATAAGCAAAATATTAAAATACATCTGTATCAACCATTCTTTTGGATTTAACTTGTAAAAATACAAGTTAGACTTAACACAAAAATAAAAAAAAAATGAAAAAAAAATAGAACGAAAAAAAAAAAAAAAAAAATTAATTGCTTCAAAAAAAAAAAAAAAAAAAAAAAAAAAAAAAAAAAAAAAAAAAAAAAACCATCATACATGCCAATTTAGCAAACTCAGTATCTACTGAGCATCTGATTAAAAAAAAAAAAAAAAAAAAAAAAAAAAAAAAAAAAAAAAAAAAAAAAAAAAAAAAAAAAAAAAAAAAAAAAAAAAAAAAATTGCTATCAAAAAAAAAAGATTTGCTCAAATGTGTGAGGAGGTCATCGCTGAAACTGAAGCTTATTTTGAAGCGAAAGATAATTTTTTTATAAACATGGTATTGAAAAATCGTTGGAACGATTGTATCACCTAAAAGGTGATTATGTTGATGAATAAATAAAAATTTTGCAAAAAATTTTTGTTTTCAATGTTAGTCTCGGGACTTATTGATCCATGTGTTATATCCCCAAATACCAACTTATGAGGATTCCAAACAACATACACCCAGTTTTGTTTTGCCACAAAATTTTTTTACATTATATTGATTTTACACAAATTAAAAAGAAAAAAATTTCTTTTTACACAACTTATTTTGATTTAACATGATTCAAAGTATGTGTTTATTTTCAGAAAATGACAGTGAAAATCTTTTCATTTGCAATTATTATTATTTTGCGTAAAATCAGTGTTCATGAATTAGTGGCATGCCTTTTCTTTTTCAAATGATAATCTACTTTGTATGATATATTGTCTTTATGAAATAAAATGTTTAAGATTCTAACTTGAAAACTCATGGTTTATTGTATTCTTTTTGCTGATTTCTGGAACAAATCATCTTTCTTCTATAAATGCAATATGTTTTTATGATTTTTTTTACATGTATTCTTCAGGAATGTAGCTATCATGTAAAAATTATCATTCTTATAAAATACATACAGAATTAGGTGCATACATTCCAAGTCAAAAGAATATTTTGAAAGAAAGTGTAATATTTAGATAAAAAAGCGCAGCTGAATGTTTTGTAGTTAGTACTGTATAGTGTAGGTTTGATTGTTGCAATAGTCATTTGTATTTAATTTCTGTCTAAGGCATGCTGTAATGTTAGTTTTATTGATGTTAACACTTTAAAATATTTTGCATAATTTTTTTGTTTTTGTAGACCGATGAAGAAAAGAACAAAGGTCTTCCAATCGTAATGCCAGCATTTGATCGTGCAAAGTGTAGCATCCCTAAATCACAAATGGGCTTTGTTGACTACTTTGTTAATGATATGTTTGATGCTTGGGATGGTAAATATTTTTTAAAAATTTGTTTTACTTGATTATTGTTTTTTCTGTAGCATTTTTTAAATTCATCAAACTTTCAAGTAGAATACTTAGCCAGCCACCCTTGTCTCACATAAAGTTTAATTATCCAAATTCATTTGAAAAGATCATATGTCTAATTCAGGGCGGCCAAACTATGACACGCAAGCCACATTGTGGCATGGTGGAGTTGTAGCAGTGGCATGCGGAAACTTAATGAACAATTGAAAATTTTTTGAAAAAATAATGCATATCCATTTTTTTACAATTTTATTGAAATGAGGTTGTCTTAGAAAAAACACATCAAAATATGTTTGTGAATAAATGTTTTCTGCTGTGAACATAATAAAATAACTATCACTCAAAACTAGCTGATGTGCACCTATAATAACCTAATTTTGTAGGCTAATCCAAGAGCTAATCTTAATATTGATGACTTGGTAAATAAAAGTAGTAATTCAAAATCCACATTATGTAAATACTGAGCATTAAATAATTATTTTGAATTGAATGATTTATGTTACTCTTTTTTATTTTATACCTAACCTAATTGATTGAACTTGCAAAAAGTTTATTAACAATAAAACTGAAGTTTGTACTTCTGTCTTATTTATTATACTACTTTTAAATTTCGAGTACATAGACTTGCATTAAAAAATGTACTAATTGCATAAAAGCTCATAGTAAGCCTATAAGCAACATTTTATCACTTTTACACATTTGTTTGTTGGAAAAGTTGGAAGTGGCACACATAATTATTTTTTTATCAAATTGTGGCACTCTTCCCCAAAAGGTTGGCCACCTCTGGTCTAATTCACAAAACACTTTAATAAAAGCAAGAAAAAATTAAAAAAAATATTTGACTGTACTGAATGTAGGCATACACAAAAAGAAGAGAAAGAAAATAGCATTAGAGTGAATAATAATGATATAGAGAAAACAATGTTAGCAAAATCAATAGAAATATCCAACATGTAAGAACATATAAATAAAATGTGTGTGTGTAATTTGTATGAAAATATGTCAGTGAAAATTTGTCTAATCCTGGATAGTTAATGATTATAATGAATGTATACACACATAATATTTTTATTTCTTTTCTCTTATGTATTTTTTTAAAGAAATTATTGCCAGATTAGGCTGTTCTTTCCTTTAAAATGAATTCTTTATTTCATTATCTTTTTATTAATTAGAAATTCTGAAAATGTTTAAACAAAGTTATATTTAAAAACATCTTTCAGAAATAGTCACTATATAAAACTTTTTATATAAACTTTAAACAAAATAATTTTTTAAAAGGGAAATTTATTTTTCATTTTTGAAAATGATAGCATTTTGTCCTTTTCAACAAAATATAATATGTCATTTTTTAAAAAACTGTTTTCTTTTAAAATTATTTTTAAAATGGATTCTACAAAATTTTGTTTTTAAGTGAAGCTTTATTTAAAAGATTAAAGCATTGTGTGGAAAAAGAACATCAATGATTTTAGTCAACTAATTATTTCTATTTAATTTACAGCATTTTGTGATGTACCAGAATTAATAGATAATATCAAAATAAATTACGAATATTGGAAAAATCAAGAAACCTTGAGGCAGAAGGGTTTAGAAGCTCAAGAAGTTATCACTGATGTCACTGATGCTTGAATTATTTGATGTACAAAATTAAATATGCTATGTATTATTGCAAGGCCCCTTGGACATGTTGTGCTTTTAGAGTCATACTTCTTTTTAAAAATTATTCATACTCATAACATGTGCTCAATTGTTTTTTGTATTGTTATTTGAACATCGCTTTTTATAAACTTTTCAAAATCAAAGCAAATAAATTGCAATTTTCATATTAAAAAAAATTGAAGAAATTATTGGGGATTGATGAATTATGTTCAAATCTTTAAAATATGTAAAAATAAAAAAAAAACCCTATTGTTATGACATTTTACCATTAAAAAATTAGATTATAAGAATTGTAAAAGTATATGGTTTTAGAATATTTGATTTCAGTTTCAATAATATTTTAGTGAAAAATTTAAACATTGAAAATGGTATAATTTGTATTAGTTTACATTTGATTTTTCAGTATATTTTTTATACTTAGTAGTTTAATTTTTTCATATGATTTTGCAACATTTATTGCTGTTATGTACTTTTAATATCATTTGAGAATTTAAAGTTAAATTTATTTGGTGTGTTATTAAACAAAAAATATACCAAAATCTATTATTTTTTATGTTTAAGCTATTTTGGCTATGGGTATGAAATTTGTTTTGCTAATTAGCTTAAAAATTTAGAATTGTATCATTACTAATAATTGCAATTATAGGCATCTGAAATACCAATTGAATTTTTTTTATTCATCTCAGTCATATATGTAATTTTGTTTGCTCCACTTTACTTATTAAAAATAAATAATAAAATAAATAAATATCTTATCATATTTAAGTAACTGATCTATGTCCCTTTTCTATCCTACATAATGTCTTTCCAAAATTTTAGTTTGTTAATGCTTAACTTATGTGGAGTTGAAATCTGCTGTTAACTTTTTTATTATTCTTTGTTAGATATACTTTTGAAGTACTGATACGTGCAGAAATTGAATTGATAGTCTAATTACTAATACTAAGTTATCATTCTTTAAGAATTCTGTTATGCAATATGAGTATATTGTAATCCAATAACTGAATACAGTAATAAAATATTGTTGCATTTATAGCACTTATTTTTTATTAATATATTTCATATAATCTTTTAAATATGCATTTGAAATATCAATGTGTTAATAAAAAATACATTGTAAACCATAATATTTTGCTTAAAATTTCTAAATGTTGCATTATTTAAAAAAAAAATTTTGATTGTGATAAAATTGTTATAAAATGTATTTTGAAAGATTATCTGCTATGTTCTTATTTTGCTCCAAATTATTACATTAAAATTTTTGCTGTATACTTTAAAAATTGAATTTAAAAATCATTTTATTTTGTCATTCCATTTCTTTCAATAATGTAAAAAAGAAAGTATTTTGTTATTTTAAGAGCGAAAACCACTGTAACTTATTTTTAAAAATTCATATATTTTATTCTTTTTGTTAATTATTAAAGAAATAAAAAGTAGAGTAATTAATTTATCAAAGTAGTGTAATCTTCCTACATTTTTCAACACTCATTTGTAAAACATACAATCATTGTAATTGTTTTTTTTTCCATTTATCTTTCTATAGGAAGTCATATATAATATTAACTAATACTTAGTTTCCTATTTATAATCTTGTTAAATTTAAGTAGGTACAATTACTTTGTATATATATTTATGCTAATTATATTCTAGAATTTTGTTTTGTTTTTCATAGTTCTTATTAAATGCCTGTTTTTGTCATTAACATGTTGTAAATATTTAAAAATTTATCATTTGTTATTCATATCTTTTGTGGAGTTTCAATGTTGCTTGTATTCTGCAGCTTTTCTTTAGTATGACCATTTAGATATGTTACTGTCAGATTAATTTTTACAATGACTTTTGAATTTCATTTGAGGTTATAATTTACTGTAATTCAGAAGTTTGATTTGTTTGGCTCTGATATTTTATATGGTTTGCTTGATTTTGTGATTGGATTTTTGTACATTTAATTTCAAGTTTGTTTTACTCAATACTCTTTTAACCCACTTATTTATTTGCTTAAGTTTATTTTAAATTTTCACATTTTTCAAGCATAAATTGCTTTTGATTTCTATTGTGAGCCAAAGAACTAATGTATATAAGATATGTGTGATTTGTATTGATCAAGTCTTTTTAACACTTAAAAGAAAAAGAAAATTTTTAAGCATATAATAGTTCATTTTATTCCCAATAAGTATATTTAATTAATGTCTATTGTTTTCTTCTGAAATGCAAATAATTTAAAGAAATATATATATTTCAAGTGATGGAGGCATTTTAATTTAAATGTCTGTATAAATTTACTTGTATTTTATACATTAAGTATATTGTATGAGCATAATTGATTTCTAGAATAATAGTTTTCATATTGTGAAATATTGATGTGCATTTCTTCACATTTCATTCCATGTTCAATTCATCAAATTTACATTTTTTTGTATAATTTTAATTAAAATTTGTTTTGGTAATAATGTTTAAAAACTATACAAGTGTTGTAAGTGTCTTGCTATTTTAAGTTTTTAATATTTATAAAAATTTATTAATATAATTGGAGAAAAATATTGAAATCAAATTTTGATTTGCACCAAATTAGATTTTTTTTGTACTGATCTAAATGTATGTTATTAAAGAATTTACTGAAACAATTCTGCTGTTCATATGTTATATTTATATTATCTAGTCATAAATGTCTGATTTGTAATGTGGGAAGTATCTGTCTTTTTTGGGGGGGTGGGGGGAATATAATTGTATATTATATTAAGAAAATAAATATCAAAATATATTATTAATAAAATAACCCTTTTTAAGATCAATTTCTTGTTTAATAGAATAATCCTCAAAAATTGTTCTTGTTTTTTTTTTTTTTTTTGTTGGTAAGAATTTTAATTTTGATCAATAGTTTTCTGAGAAGTTTTAATCTTTTGTTTTTATAATTAAAAATGTACAATAATAAAAAAGTGTTTGTTTTTTTCTAATCTTCAGTCTTTCATTCTAGGAGTTTAATTTTTTTGTTCAAAATTAACTGAGGTCTTTTTCTTTGCTTATATTTAGTAAGAAATCTGTAATAAAAAGATTTTCCTGGATATAAAAATATTCGAAATGTTCTACATTCATTTGGATACTACTTACTATAATTTATAAATTAGAGTTTTATTTGCATATATTATTCATAAGAAGTCATCATCACTCAATACCTTTGTAGTGGAGAAGAATCAGCAATTGCACATTTATCATAAAAATAAATATTGCTATTTAATGTATGTAAATAAGTGTGATGTGTGTTTTCCATATTGTATGATATCTTCTGAATCATATCAATTTTGATTTTTAAAGTTTGTAATATTTTGTTTGTTATGATAGAAATATCTTATTTTAATAGTGGATCAGTTACATTTTCACTGCCAGTGAAACAATTCTATAAATATTGATTTGAATTCAGTAAAATTAACCTTGATGCGTACAATTCTATGTAAATCTTATTTTAAATTATATATGTACATGAATTAGGACCTAGGAAGCAGTATTGCTTGATATTTCTAAATAATATTCAGGAGCCAAATATATTTTCAAAAAAAGGAAAACAATGTGCCAAACTAGTTAATTTTTTAAAAAGATTTTATAAATGTAAATATCAAATTATAATTACTATTATTCTATTCTGGAGTCTATATAGTTATAAAGGATGTATAAACTTTTATAAGCAAATAATTATATTAAATATGACATTTTAATTTCTGATATACACATGGTTTGAGATGATTCTAGAAAATTTCATGATTGTAATGTGGGGTACTTTTCATGTATAAATGGAAAAAGTTTTGTCTTATTTCAAAAAGGTCTTTTTTATTATTTTATGTTGTTAAGCAAGTTGTATTTGTGTAAAAATATCTAAATTTTAGTTTGAATATTAAGATCATTAGCTCTCTGGTTTTATTTCTGCATTCACTAATAAGATTTAATCGTAAATTTATATAAGCATTAAAAGATTCAGTTGAGATTATTATATATAATTATTGCTGAAAAATATGCATTTTTTGCTATGCTTCTCCTCATATGCCATATGAAACATGTCAATCATTTATTTCACTTATTGAACATCGCCATGTTAAGGAAGCTAATAGCAATGCTCAAATGGAAATGTTGAACTTAACGTTATATTTTTCTTAAAAGTTTTATGCATATTAATCTGAAATTTTATAAATATCTTTCTAAAATAAATTGAGCTTTCTCATTTATAAATTCACAGTGAATATAAAATTCTTCTGAAATTTTGATGAATGCTTCATACTTGAATTTAAAGTTTTGTAATTAATTCATTTAAAATGTTATATATTTGATACTTATCACATACTTGTTTCTTTTTAGCACTTTATATTCTAATTTTAAGCCCAGCATTGTATAGTTACATATAGCTTATCAAATTTATTACTATTGCTTTTTTTTCCATAAAGTTGCTAGCAGTTTTTTTTTAAACTATTTTTATAATTTTTTTTTAAAATTGAGTTTGAATTTTTTAAAAAATGGGTGATTTGTGATAAGTATACAATTTATATACATAATAATGTATGTCAAATCTGTTTTTAATGAAATCAAAATTTCATATACAACCCTAGTTCATTAATTTCAGTATGAAACAAATATTTGTAAGAAAGTTTTTCATACTTTAAACTGGCACATTTTTAAATTACTTGATTTTAAAATTGTTCATTAGAATATTAAGTTAACTTCTTTAAACAGAGATATCTCTGAAAATCTTTTTTTTTCTCTATGTTTATGAAAGAACAATTTCTTTAAATTTCTAACAATAAAAGGAAATTAATGAAAGATTTAAAAATGTTTATAGATTTCTGTTTGCATCTGTGTTGTCTCTGTAAATAATTATGGATTTGTGTGATGAAAAGAAAATAATTTATTTGATGTTGCCATTTCAATTAAGATGTCTAACCTTAAGTGTTGTGTAAAAATACTTGATGTTAATGCACTGCACAAATCCTAAGAGAATCCCTATAAGATGTGTGTACCATATGTATCTCGAGAAAATTGATAACTCAATGTATGATCATTTGAAAAACGGTTGTGTGGAATTTGAGTCATATCCAGAAGCTGTCATTTTATTGTCAATATTGTTATACTGCAGTACAAATATTAATCATGATGTCACATTTATGGAGTTAGAAATTTTTTTTTAGTTGTACGTGTTTGAAAAAGGTTGTTTTGAGATTTTAAATAAAAGATGTTTAATGGTTGCATTTTTTTCCCCGTGATCTCTTTCATTCTTTGCTTTATATTGATTCTTGATTAAATCTCATTTTCCTGTATAATATTTTCTTACAGATACATACTTTTTTCATTTTTTTAAACTTAAAAGTATTCCTACAAGTTTGTTTTATTATTCTCCCATTCACAAATAATTTGTAAAACTTTATTATTATAAGGAATTTTGAAAAATCTTATTAATTTGTAAAAAATTTTCTGATTGCATGAATATTATATTATTTTCTTCAAAATTTGAAATGCTGAAATCAAGAACCAAATTTTTAATGAGACTTTAGTTCAGTTTTGAGAAATTTTCGTAAAATCAAGTTGTGTAATTGATGGTAGCGGGAACCCAAATAAACATTTTCTTTTTGCAGAATACATATCTTTGAAAATGTTGCATTTCAGACTCTAGATGTTGTTTATGTCAATTAGTACTGATGTCATGATATTTCATTTTCAACTGTTAATTTTCAACGGCACGTGTTACAATGAGGACTTCTTGAGGTCCTGGGTCCCTGCTTAAATGTAGGTGACCCTTAAAAGTAGCATACGTAGATTGATTGAAAGGTTGAAGTGGATATAGAGCAACACAGGCTATAATCCCTCAAAAAAAAAGTTAGAAAAAACCCAATAGCTTAGAAGATACTAAAAAATTTCATTCCCCTTTAAAAAGGCTCTGAATGTTGAATTGCTATTCATTGGCTCTTACCAAAACATATCTCTAAACGTGATGGAATGTGGATCGATACGGAGAATAAGCCAGAGATTATTACGATGTCTTGTGTATCTGCTACAGTTTAATATGATGCGATCCAAATCATTTATGCAATTACATGTAATACACATTGCATTATCCTGTAAATTAAATTTATGTAAAAGGCCTGGAGTGATGATCATTTTACTGAAGATTCGAACGCTCAAGATTTCTTCTCTTCGATTCTCTGTCCACTTTGAAATGATATCAATGGTCGGAATATCTCCGAATTTTTCAAAATATTTGCTCGAATAAAATTTTTTATTGATTTTTCGAATTCTATTTTGATATTTTTATGAATGTCTTCTGAGGCAATCCAGTCAAGGTAAGCATTGGACTCCGTGACCTATCTTGCGAGATTATCCGCCTGCACATTCCAAACAATTTTCGAATGTCCCGGAATCCAAAGCAGAATCAACTAATTAATATAGTTAGATAGTATGTAAATTTTGTTAGCAAGTCTATGAATTACCTTATGGGATTTGATCGAGTAATTTTGAAGTGCAGAAAGAACAGAAAAACTATCCGACAAAACAAGTAAATTTACATTAAATTCCACCAGATCATCTAAAGCCTGACAAATAGCTAAAGCTTCTGCAGTGAAAATGGAATTATAAGGGTTGATTTTGTAAGCAAATGAAGATTTTTTTGGAAATACCTGCTATTGAAGTAATATGGTGATTTTTTGGAGCATCAGTAGCTAAATGAAAATTTTTTGAAATTCACGTTCGACTGCTTCATCAAATAAACCGCTTATAGCAGGAATCGGTAGATTTTTATCTTGAAATTTAAAATTATTGATACAAATTTTACATGGAAGATCTGAAAAGGTAATTAATCTGGGAATTGAAATAATTTGATCAACATTTAAATCATGCAGTATACTAATGATATTATTTTTATCTTCTTCCAAAACATTAAAATTCATTGTCTCGGGGCTATTGTACTCGTAATAAGGAGGAGAAAAATCACTATTAAGAGATTTTAGTAATAAAAAACTTGTTTGCCAATCTTCTAATTTTATCTGACAAAATTTCTTGATCAGCCAACTTTAGTAGTACAATATTTGTGGTCCATTGAGGGAGACCTAATACTATTCGGAGGCTTTAGTTTGGAAAACATTGAAAGGTTTTAATTGATTTTCAGACCATTTATTTATTATGTGACAAATGTAATAAATAAACTGATCTCGCGGCCCATAATGTTCATATGCTATGCCTTTCAGTGCATTGATCCTTTTCAAGGCTTTACTGCTTAGTTGATTTTTAATAGAAATATTTTGACAACGTCTAGAAAAATAAACTCCTAAATATTTAACAAAAGATTGCCATTGTAGGGAAAATCCAGCCAACATAATATTAGGAAACGTATAATTTCTTTTATTTGATAATTCAGCTATAGTACATTTCTTTGGGCTTAAATTCAGTTTCCAATATTTACACCATTGGGAAATTCTTTCCAGAATATTTTGCATTTTTTTGCAAATAACATTAGGGGATTTAAAATACCATCAGCATAAACCAGGCATTCAACTTAAGACTCTAAGGTATCAAAACAATCATGCATATCAATAGTATACAAAATAGGAGAGAGAACACTGCCTTGAGGAAGGCCCTGCAGAACAAGCTTTTTAGAATAAAAAAAACCTCTCCATTTAATTTGGAATGATTGAAATGTGAGAAATTTATGCATCCAATTTGCTATATTTCCTGCTATACCAATATGTAGACATTTATAAATAAGACCATCCACATAAACTGAATCGTGTGCGCTTTTAATATCTAAACTTATTCCTAAAAAAAAAAATTCTGCAATTTTGCATTCATTATTGCCTTATGTACACTGGTGTCCAAAAGTTAAGTATAATTGATAATTATGTGAATAAAGAAGGAACTGAAAATCAGAATGGTGGGAAACGTGATATGCGAGTGTAAAATGGTTATAAAATAACGAAGCAAATCAAAAGAATGATAATTAATTTTACTATCCAAAGTAACAAGTTTGAAAGAAAATTGAGCATAGCAAGGATTCACACTTTAAAGAAAAAATGAAAGAAAATATTAAATAAAATACTGATGCTGCAGTTTAATAAAGCGTGTGGTCACCTCTGACAGCCAGGCACGCTGCACAGCGATTTACCATACTTGCTATGAGATGATGAATGAGTTGTGGGCTCAAACGGTTCCAAGCTTCTTGGAGAGCTCTCTTCAGTTCTGTAACGGAGCTTGGGGGTGCGAAAGGGCTGCAATTTGTCTCCCGAGCATATTCCATACATGCTCGATAGGATTTAAATCACCGGAGATCGCAGGCCATGACATGCACTGGATGTTTTCCGTTTCAAGGAAGTCATCAATCAGCACCGCTCGGTGACATGGCGCATTAATCATCCATGAATATGAAGTCAGGACCTACAGCACCTCGAAACAAGCGAACAAAAGGCTTAAGAACTTCGTCTCTGTATCTTTGAGCAGTCAAAGAAATGGAGTTCTGTGCGGCCGTCCATCATGATGCCTGCCCATACCATTACTCCCCTTGATGAAAAAAATGATGTCTTTCCGTTATGTTTCTTGGTTCAAAACGTGTTCCACATTCTCTCCATATCGTTACCCACCGAGAATCACTACTCAGACTAAACCGGGACTCGTCACTGAACATCACATTGGCCCACTCTCCCACACTCCAATGTTGATGTTTCAAACTCCAGTTCAAACGAGCGCGTTTATGCACAGACGTGAGGGGAATGCAAACTGCTGATCTTCTGGTCTACAGGCCAGCATGATTGAGTCTTCTGTGAACAGTTTGTCTTGAAATTCGTATTCCTGTGGCGACTGTGAGAGCCGAATCCAGTGCTATGGCAGTACTGCCCCTCTGACGTCACTCCCTTATTACCAGATATCGGTCTTGGCGAGGGGTTGTGACAATTGGTCGGGTAACATCTCCCGTTCTTTGAAACCTCTGCCACAGTCTTGAGATTACAGACTGGTCCACATTTAGAATTCGAGACACTTCGGTTTGTTATCGTGAGGATTCCAGCATTCCAACGATTCTTCCTTTCGTAAACAAGTCCAATTGGCGTCTTTGTGCCATCATTCCCCTTGTTTGATGGTTAACAACGTTCCTTCGCACTGCAGTTGCACGAAACTTGTCTGAACTGTCTATGCTGCGTGAATCGGTTTCTCCGCACTCCGGCATTCGCTGGTGTTTCGCGCAGGACGTAGTCGACTGAAAAGTTTTGCATAAACCCAATGTTTCTTCTTCACCCAATTAATATCCGCAAGAAATTTGGACTAATTTTACGAATATTTACTCCATGTTTTTCGCATTTTACGATTTATGCTTAACTTTTGGACACCAGTGTACAAGACAATTAGCACTTCTGCTATCTTTGAAAGGAACGAAACCATAATGTTGGGGATGAAGTTTTCTTTCTTTAGTTAGAAAGTAAGAAATCCAATTTGCCAAATTCTCTCAAAAGTTTTTGAAAATGCAGAAGTTAGAGCTATTGGTCTGTAGGAAGACATCTTAGATTTATCTTTACACGGTTTTGGAATCGGAAGAATGATTGCATGCTTCCAAGAATCTGGAACGATTGCATTATCAAATATTTTTTGAAAATATCTTAAAATTACATCACATTGACCCTGATCAAGATTTTTAAAAAAAATTGCCGTAACATGATCAGCTTCAGGTGTTGTATTTTTTGAATTTTTTATTGCACTGTGTAATTCAAAAATATGGAATGGTTTATAAACAAGGTTATCTTTGTCTTAGAGAAAATCCAAATAAATTGGTTCATGATAGGCATTTTTAGATGCAAAATAATCTGCAAACATATCTGCTTGCAATTGAGGATGTGTGATAAACCTAGTATTAAGCTCAAGAATATTAAGTTTTTGATCAGTGGCAGTATCTGTGGACAATTTTTTCAGAATATTAAAAAAATATCTTGGGATTTTAGAAACATTATTGCATATCTTGTCCCAGTACATTCTTTTGGCATTTTTAATGCAGAATCTAAGTTTGCTCGCATATTGTTTATATCTGATCCATAATTCAAGTGAAATTTCTCTAATTGCTTTTTCCTAACTATTTTTTAAGCTTATAGAATTTATAACAAGTACTATTCCACCATGGTGGAAAGGATCTGTTAGAAACTTTAACTTCCCTAATATTACTAATAATGACATGAGATATCATATCGGTAAGATTTTCAGAATTAACTTCTGGATTGCTTAAAATAAAATGCGTTTGGTTCATAAATGCTTGCCAGTTTACTTTTTTTAAAATTCGTTTATTTGAATTGAGGAAGGAAAGCTCTGTAATAATTGGACTGTGATCACTTTCAAAAGAACAATCTAAAACATAACTATTGATGCTTCTAAAAAATTGATGCTTGAATCTAAAACATAACTCCAGACATGCTTGAAGAACAAACTGTGAGATCTATCTATGATGCTGTACCTGCTGAATTTCTATATGTGGGAACAGTCGTGTTAAGAAGAACCAAGTTAGAATCAGTAATCCATTCAACAGAACCATTACTGTATCTCGAAGTGTGATCCGATCCCCATATCGGGTGATGAAGGTTAAAATCACCAAAAATGAACATCGGAGCCATCAGGGATTCAAGAAAATATTTGATCAGCATAATGTTTAATCCCTATGGAGCGTAAATATTTACAATATAAAACGAAATATTTCGAACATCAATTGTAATTGCGAGGATTTCTAAGTCTCTGGTTTGTTGAATCTGTATAGGAATCTGTTGTGCAGAAATATTTGAAGGAACAGCTATTACTAAACCTCCATCTGATCAGTTTTCTCTGTCTTTTTATAAAAATGGTTTTATTTGGAAAATTTATATTATCATGATTTGTTAAAAATGTTTCTTGAAAAATCCAGATATCTGCTTCAGAAAAGGGAGGGATATTTAACCATATGAATTTATTTTTGAGGCCTCTACAATTCCATTGAATTATATTCCTAAATACTTAAGTAAAGAAAAATGAACTAGAAAAACTACCCTCTCCCTTTGAGGAAAGAAAATCAAACTAATGAAGACAAAATAGAAGGCAATAATTAGCCCACGAAACAAAAACTTGAAAAAAAGGAACGTATTTACAAAAAACATCTTTTTTCCGTATTTATCCCATATCTATGTTATTGGATGCGTCACTTTTACTCGATTCACGAGTTTTATCGATTGAGGATTTGTTAACTACAGCCTTTTTCTTCGGCAATGGAGAATGACTCGATTTCCCCATTTCAAAAATATTGATAAGATGAGAAAGTACACAGATTCTATTGTTTTTTTAAAAGCTGCCATAATGAAAGAATTTTGCTTTTCTAAAATTGCTTGAAAAAATGCCAACTTGTTTTCAAGTTTTTTTCAGATAGTCCTGCATATCTAGATTAACTGCATTAGTCTGGATTACTGCAGAATAAGATGCCCTTTTATTATCGCGGTATCTTCTTTGCGAGTCTCCCAATGTAAAATGTTGCTCACATTTTAATTCCAAAATATTTTTTTATGTAATCGGGGGAATTTTGTGAGTTAGCAGGTGATCCCCTTTACAATTTATGCACCTTGAATTACTAGAACATTGTCCAGAATGCGAAACATCACAGTTAATGCATATTGCAGTTTTTTGACAAAATCTATATATAGCAGAATGTAGAAAACTAAAACAGGTTGTACATTGTCTGGGTCTATCTATGAAATTTTGAATTCGACGATTAAGAGTAGTCGGTTTTTACAGTTTCTGGTAAAATTGTCCCGAGTATTGTAATTAATATTGGAATAATTGTTGAATTATTGCTGAGCACCAGTTTTAACAAATCTTCTCATCTCTATTATTTCAAAGTCATTGGTTTCTTGCAGTTCCTTTGCTATCTCATTCAGGGATATATTACGTAGAATTTCATAAATAAAAAATCTAGACGTGATTCCCTCCCAAAGAATATTCGTCTTAACTGACACATTTAAAATTTTCTCAAGGGATAGATTTTCTGCTGCACATGTTGGGTCTAGCGTAAAAAATCTTATCTTTCGATTACGAGTAAAATACATACTTTTTATATTCTTATGACGAGAATTTTCTTTTAAAATTTCTGCATGTAAAAGCTGTGAGCTGGACTTCGGAATCTGAGAGGATCCTTGGCTATTTTCTACTAATATATTGATTTCGGTTATATTTCTTTGTCCAGCTCGTAAAATAATTCCCGCATCCCTCATAGAAGATCTGATGAATTTTGAAAACCCTGATTCCATTATTAAACTATTGATAACTAAGGGTTATTCCTCAATATCGGAGACGTTAAAGCTAGAATGACTTAGCTTGAGTCTTTTTTCAAAACAAAAAAAACCAAAGAAAAATAAAAATTGGAAAATTACCAGAACACTAAACCAAAAGAAGGGAGAAAAAACACTCTTGCTCTGAAAAGGAAAAAAAAAAGAAAGATACAAACTTTTAAGGCTTGAAGAAAATAGCACAAAAACACTTTCAACCTTTCATCGTAGCATACGTTGGTTGTCCCAAATACTTGTAAAAACAATAACCCAAAACAAATAAATGCGCATGACTTACAATCTGCCGCCATATGACTGAAGGAGTAATGATGCTCGTCACATGTAGCCAGTTGACATGTCATCCGAAATTCCCAGTTTTTTTGGAGAATACAACTGGAAATAACATTTGACCTTTGGAATTATTCGAATTATTAAGTTTGGAGTCGCGCGAGAACGCGGCGAGGTTTCCACTGCGGCGTAGTCCGCGGTCCCACACGTTTTTTGTTAGAATGGAACTTCAGTAATTGCAGCTATCTATCTGATGTATTAAGCTGTGAAGGAAATTGTCGAACCGCTCATGGTTGTATAATACAGGATTTCTAACTAACGAGGAGAGTGCAAGGTCTTGGGGTCGCGGATTTAGTTGAAATTTTGTAGGATGATAGATTTAATTTCCCTGTTAATGGAGATAATGGTTATAGGCGCCACTACTCAATAATTGTTTAGATCTTTGCAATTGAAGATGCAATTCACTCGTTATAAAATCAGTTTTGAAGCAAACAATTACACGCAATGGGTTTAGCGTAGCAGCAACGGATCGGTGTTCCTCGTCAGGATCCGAGTTCAAGTCCGTAGAGGGTGAATATCTTTTTAAAATTTTTGTCTAGTTTTACTTATAGATACATAATGGAGTTCAAATAAATTGGAAAAATGTCTTTAATAACTAGAATCCTTATAAGAGTTTTATTGTGATCTCATTCGTATAAGTTCAGAATAATATTATTACAGAACAATAAAAGCATTTCCCAAGAAGAGGAGAAAAGCCCTTTAACTGCTAGTTAATTGTGCCTTAAAACAAAACATTTATCGGGTTAACAGAATTAGAATAAAAATATGACTAACTCCTTTCCTCTTATTGTCCGTACAATGGTGAAGCTTGTCATAAAAGCAAATGAAACATAATTTCGAAAAGCATCTCGCGCATCAAATTAGTGCAGCATTGTTGCATAGGCAGTTGCTGCTTTGTATTGCGAGTGAATTGTATCTTCAATTTAAAAAACTATTGAGTAATGACCCCTACAACCATATATTTTCATCCCAACAGGGAAACTAAATCTATCATCCTACAAAATTTGAACTAAATCCGTGACCCCAAGACCTTGTTAAGTACCTCCATTTAAGTACCTGTGAACTGAGAAAATCTGCTTGAAAAATGTAGTATAAATATTCATGTACTAATTACATGAAAACTGTTTCACTTATGGGGATCTGTCCTTAAGGGGATGGTGGACTTTAAAATTGGCGAAAATCATCCAAAATATGGAAAAAAACTTTTATGTGAATTATGATTTTGGTGAGTTTACTGAACCAAATGCAAGAAACCGCATGTGTCTAAGTAAATTTATTAAAAGTTATAAGCATTTAAAAAAAATTTTAATGGACCCAAAAATGTAAACAAAAGTTTGAGCAAAGGTCGTCACAATTTTCTTTGAGGTTTTTTTTAAATATTACAATTAATATTTTTTGTGTTTTATTAGCTGCAAACTTTAACTGCAACCTTTAACTGCTTTCTTCGCTGTTTGTTTACTTCTGTTTGTTTTCAAATTCCGAAGTATTGCTTTTTTTTTAAAAGTTGCCTATTAGTGATTACTGTCTATTTCCTTGAAAATTTATCTCGGCGAAATTAATTTTTTGCATTTAAAAGCCACAAACAAGCTTTTAAAAACATATAGAATTGTTTTGTATTTGTTTACAATGGATGCTATTTCTAGGCGTTATAGAAAACCAAAAGGTAGACCATCAAAAAGAAGGAGTTTGTGTGCATCCAAAATTCAGAAAAGATGGGGAAAAAATCACATTCAAATCGATTCTGATAGTACTTTGTGTCCTGAAAACTCTGGTGCTATGCATGCTGAAAACTCACTTATTATGCATATTGAAAACTCTATTAGCAATGATGGTTCACATTCTGGTGAAAAAGAACAATATTCCAATGCAAGTGCCAACAAATTTCAGATGTTTCCTTCTCCATCTCCATCAACTTTTTGTGCTAGTGAAAAAAGTTCATATGTTTTGATGAATAATGATATGTGGTCTTCCCTTTTATGTAACATAAAATGTGATGAATGTGATATGTGCACATTGGATGTTGAATGTAATGGTGCTTATGGTTTTTCTACAAAAATAGAACTAAAATGTAGAAACTGCAAAAAGTTATTCAATTCTGTGTTCTCTAGCCCTCGAGATGATGACAGCAAATGTTTCGAGGCAAATAAAAAGCTCGTTGAAGCTTTTCTTAAAATTGGGAAAGGCCATGCAGCATTAGAACTTTTCTCTATGGCTATTGGCATTCATGCAATGGATAAGAAAACATTCTCAAAATGTATGCACAAATTGTATGAAGAAAAGTGCAGTTTCAAAGAGGACATTCTTGAAATTTCTCGAAAAGTTGTCCGAAAACACCACGAAGATTTACTCGACACTTCAAATGGTTTTATAGACATCACCGTTTCATACGATGGAACATGGCAGAAACGTGGACATTCCTCATTGTATGGTATAGGAATTGTCATCGACATTTTGACTGGGCTCATTATTGATTATGAAATCCTTTCTAAATATTGCCCAGAATGCACTACCGCCAAAAGGGATCTTGGAGAAAATAGTGCTGAATACTCCATATGGTACAAATCACATGAAGCAGAATGCAGCGAAAATTATGTTGGATCATCAAATGCAATGGAGGTTAAAGCTGCTGAATTTTTATGGAAAAGATCCATTAAAAATTGTGGTATGCGATACGTGAGCATCTTGTCAGATGGTGATGCTAAAACCTATCAACATTTATCATCATTAAATGTGTATGGTGACTCCGTAAAAATTGTAAAAGAAGAATGCATCAACCATGTGGCAAAAAGGCTTGGCACAGGATTTCGCAAAAAAATTTCAGAGTGGCGGAGTAAAGGTGTTACTATTGGTGGACGGAAAGAAGGTAGCCTCAAAGAAAACACCATAGTGAAGCTGACTAACTTTTATAGAAAAGCTATAAAAGAAAATGCACCTGATGTACAGAAAATGAAAGGTGCAATTTTAGCTTCATTATTTCATTGCTCATCGACAGATAAAGCACCTAAACATAGTAAATGCCCTACCGGTTCAACATCATGGTGTTTTTACCAGAGGGCATTGGCTAAAAATGAAAATCCTGTGTCCCATTCACTCATGAAAACCAAGCTGTCAGAAGAAGTTCTGGAAAAAATACTTCCAGTTTATCAAAGGCTAGCGAACAATGAGTTATTAGAACGATGCAGTTCTTCAAAAACTCAGAATGCAAACGAAAGTATTCACAGTGTCATTTGGAAAAACTGCCCAAAAGAAACTTTTGTTTCTAAAAAGCGACTCGAGATGAGTGTAATATCTGCCATAAGTGGATATAATTTTGGCTGTTTTAATAGTTTAACAATTGAACACAATGAGTTAAGTGCAGTATCTGTGGCTATTTCCCATAAACGTGATAAACGACGCTTAGCTCAGAGTAAAAAAAAAAATTCTAATGATTGGAAAAAAAAAAGAATTAGTAATAAATTGGCTAAATTATCTAAAATTACAAAGAACATTAAAAAAGAAGGTGAGACATATGGTCCTGGGAAATTTTAGTTATTTTTCTATTGAATTTATACTGATTTGTACTAAAGTTGAAAATATTCTACCGAAAAACTATCATGTGAAACTATTTCATACTATTGACAATTTTTTTTCTCTCATCAAATTATGCTTGTAAATTAATAACATATTATAAATATGTCTGCTATTAAATAAAATAGATGCTAAATAGTTTCAGAACAACAAGTACAAAAGGTAAGTGGAAAAACATTTTTAAAATTACATTTTCTCAAAACTTTGTTTTCTCAGATTTACGTGCTTTTAAAATGTTCCCTGCGTCTCAATTTTTGAGCAAATTGGTTGAAATTTCTTGTGAAGAATACTGATAACTACATAAATAAATCTGGGTATCCATTTTAAATTTTGATTTCATTTAGATAGTTAAATTTCATTTTTAGCGTAAGAAATGTGATATTTTACAGAAAATTAAGTAAAAAGGAACAAAAACCTTTTTAAAAAATTAACCGGTGCATGAAATTGTTAAATAATACCCAGTTATGTGTAACGTGTACTAATAAACATTAATAATGTTAGACGAAGCTAAAAAATAAAAAAATTGGAACGCATGGAACGTTTTTAAAAAATTTAAAAATTATTTATTTTTTTAAATTTAAAAAAAAAATTTAAGTTGAAAATTTTTTTTAAAGATATATTTAAGTTAATTGTATTTCAGTGTATATGCTCATAAATTTTCATTACTCTTAATTAATAATTAAAAAAAAAAGTTTTTGAAAGTCCACTGTCCCCTTAAAACAAACCTAAAGAAATGTTTGATATATCTCTCTCTGTTTTGGGTTTAACTTCTCAAATATCGGCACTTTAAAAGAAAATTAAACATCGACACTTTAAAAGAAATTTTGAAACTTTTTCAAAGTAATAATGCGGCGCTGACTAATTTTACCTTAATGTTTCAGCTTAATTTAACTGACATCCTAAAACTACCCAGGTTCACTTATTTATCTTAGTCCGCATTAACATAGTGGCTAGTACTTAATCTGAATCAATTTCAAAGACAACGCAAAACTAATGAAATAACTCGGATTAAAATAAAAATAAATTCGTTTATTACATTTAAAATACATTACGAAATTTGAACTTAGATCAAACACTATTAAAATTTAAGAATAAGAGAACTATGAACAAACATTGAAATTTCACTTATCTGAAAGGGAAGCGATGTGATGGGAGACATGGCATTTTCGCCGGACAAGGCGACCTAAAATTTCCTAAAGGAAAAACTCTCTATATGATTGTGGAATCTGGTCTCTGTCGAAAATTGTCACTCGGCGCCCTTTTAAGGGAGGGAAAATCCCACCATTTGTGCCTACGCGCACTCTTTGTCCAAGTCGCGTCATTGGACAGTCACCAAGCGCAAAGTTACAAAAGTTGTAGTTTTAATTAAATTTATGAGTCCGTTCACCCTGCGTACTCGTTGACAAACCCGGGACACCCGGTGCTGGTCCCTCAGCTAAGGAATTCCTACCACATCATGTAAACAAGGAGGATATACAAATTACTGATTATTTCGGGGCCAACTCCATTGCTGGCCGGCCTCTCATCTGTAATATAAAGAGAGAGTTTGAAGAGTATATAAGATGTGTGTGTGTGTCTCGTATAGTTTATAAATATATACTCTTATTATACAACTCTGTGTGATCATTGTTTTAATTAAGCCAAATCAGCACATGTTGTTACTTAATATATCATCGAAGCAATTTTTATGATAAAATTTGTTTTTATTTGTTGTTGTAAAGTTGTTTTCATTATTTTGAATTTTTTTTATGGATCGACGGAATTATATCCGTAAATGAAGTTTTACCTTCGCAATTAGAATGTTTTATACACTATCCATCTGCTCCCTTGCAGAGCACTGGAGCTTTTCTTATCGGTTATTGATCAGCAAAGGGCAATATTCATTTGCATATGCTACTACAAGATATTCGTATACGCTTTTCAACGCAAGAGATTACAATCCTGCCCCATAAATTCACCCTACTTGAAAACTCCGATAGCATTTAAAACCCAGGTTCTGGCACCCAGATAACTAACCCCCCTGCTCCCAGCAAAACGAACACGGACACCACCAATCAGATTTTGGCGCAAAACGCACCCCGCCTTCCCCCTCTCATTATGCTATTTCTCACTGAAGAATTGGACTACAGAATACAAATGGCTACAATAACCAAAGAATATCCGAAACTCAGATCCCGCTTAACGGGCGATTTCATAAAACTCTATGCTGATGATTATGACCAACGTAGAACGCTAATTCAATTCCTAAAATTCCTAAAATATCAATTTTATGTAATACGCCCTAAAACTGAAAGACCGATAAAGGTTGTCATCAAAGGAATCAGTCACGTAATCAGAAATGCAGGGGTTGTTGATGCAGGATATTAGAAGGTAAAGTACCCCATATGTGCGGCAATTTTGACTATTCACAGCTCCATCTAAATAAAAGTGTGTCTCATCTTGTAACGGGTCTCTCCGTGATTCCACTAAAAATCTCTTGGGTAAAATAATCTTTTTAACTGTGATTTCAATTCAAAAATTCTTTCTGTGAAGAAGACGAGGTTTATGCAAATTAGAACTTCTATTTAAGTGTTAGGAGTAGGCGCGTGAATTGTTGAATTTGGATATAGAAGCATGAATAAGATAACGACCGGATGTCCTATAGTTAATAAAGTTGGAAGACATACAAAGATAATCCAATTAGTGGAGTCAAGAGCACTTCAATAATAAGATAAGTGGGCTTATTTATATGATATTTAAATTAATCAAACGTGATTGCTCTTCGGGTTTAGTGTTTTAGGTGTATTCTCCTCTTAAGTTGTCTAGTGTTATTAAGTGAAATAGCTAACAAAAGTGTGTTAGAATTACAATGGCTGATCTTTACTCGAATCCCCAACACCAGTGTCTAGCAGGACGTTACAATATGACCATAGAATTTTCCAAAGCCACGTGTCATCAACTTCCATTCTAGCCAAAAATTAACAAGCAAATTCAATGCGTGTTTTGTGATCTTGAGGTTTCAGCCTTTGTATCAGAAGGACCTTATACGGATACCATTGTAAAATGTATCACAGAATTTTTAGTACAATTGACCACGGAATCTCCAACTCACTGGACACTGATCGACCACTTGCTCAATAATAAATGGAACTGTAGGCTCTTTCAACCACAGCATTAGTGACTTCTTTGACAGTTTCAGTCCCAAACGGTGTCCTTCCTCTTCCGAGCAGCGCACCCAAATTTCCAGTCTCTTGAAATTTCACGATCATCTTCCTCAAACCAATCCTTGATATGGGGCCTTTTTGCAAATCCTTTAAACGATGATATTCACGCAGAACAGCTAAGTGGTTGCTGCCGTTTTCATACAACAGTTTTACCAGAAAAGCTCGATCTTTTTTTTCTAAGGACATGATTAACGGTGACAAACGCATGCTGAATGATTCTCTGGCTATGAATGCAAGTTTATATAAAGGTTTTAAGGGCTTGCATAAAGAATATTCGATATAAAGATTCAATAAAAGCCACCTGGTGGTCAAAATGTACACTAGTTTTTATTGCAGAAATCTTTCTCCCATGGGTTATATAGCATATATTTCAAGTTTCATAAAAATCCGATAAACAGAACAGGCACTACATGCCTCTGAATAGTGTATATTTAATCATAACCACCCGGTACTAGAAAGAATTACTTTATCACATACAAAAGACTTCAATGCTAGTAAATTATAAATTTCTTTCGAAATTCTTAAAATTTTGAGCAGACACATTACTTAAATGTATGTAAAAAATAGTTTGATAAAAAATATACATTTCGTTATATAGATATTTAAACTTGTTTTCTATTATACAACATCATGTACAAATTTATTTTAGTTTTACTAATTTAATAACGCAAAATTTTTGATCTTTCCTGATTCATCATTTATTACAACTCAAATGAAAAACTAAAGGCGCGTCATTGATAGTAAACTGAAATTATAAAACTACTCTGAACAAAATATAATTCTCCTCTGATATATTTTCAAGTACACTCAATACTATTTATACACTTTATACACTATTTTGATTTAATATGAATTAGGATAAAATTAGTTCTATTTTACACAACTTTTTTGGTTGAACAAAATTTATCAAAATTTTAAAAAAAATATTTGTTTTCTTTTTTATTTATATAACAGTAACATTGGAGAAGAGAAATGTAATGCTTTTATTTGTGAGAATTCATCGAGTTTTATAACCACAATAGGGAGTTTTTTCAGCTTCGCCTGCATTTTAAGCTAGGTGTTGAAAGTGAAAAGTACCTTTTTGAATTTTATAAAATTTAACAAAAACAAAAATAAAATTCGTGCAAAATACATTGTTACTGGAAGCCACATCCGCTTCAAAACTTGTTTTGATGTGGCAGAAACGTTTCAGACATATCAAAATAAGTTTCCAAAAAAACTATTCAAACAAATGGTTTCTCCTCAACAGGAAGAACAAAGAGAATAAGTGAGCCAATGATTATATCTTATCTGTTTTTTCGTCACACTTCAAATTGGAATATAGAAGAAAAGGCTCCAAGCACTTTTAAAGAAAGCAAATATTTAGATATCAAGCTCACGATACCAAACACGTCGGTTAAGGTACGAGAAAGAATAAAAAAACTGTGAATAAAGTATATTTCCTTCCTTCCTAATGGCGTGAGACAGCTCAGGGTGGGCCGTGGTCTTCTTAAGAATTCCATTCCAGGAATTCCTGTTCTTGGCCTGAATTTCCCCGTTTCTGACATAAATAGTTTTCAGATCTTTTTCAAGGCAATAGACCCACCTGAGTCTTGGTCTTCCTCTTTTTCGAGTATTATATAGTCTGGCCACAAAGATCATTTTTGTGACTCGATTGTCACCTAATCTTATCATCCATTATAACCATAATTGTTCATTTTAACCATGGTATTGCAATAAATTTAACAATATCTAGTACGTTAAAAGCTTTATAATTTTCTGAATTGGTTCATATTTTTCAAATATTATCACATTTTAAACCTTCAAAAATACTTATAAGGACGCTTCGTTCAAGGATAAAGAGTCTTCTTGACTCTCTCGGTCATTGCCCACGTTTCTGCAGGATATGTGAGGACGGACCTTATCAATCATTTGTAAATAAGTACTTTTGTTTTTCTGCTGATGAAATAACATTTTGAATATTTTTGAAGATCTTTAAACCATTTGTTTCTAACAGTGATTTTATTGCGAACCTTTGGGGTTATGTCATTTAGTGTGCTTAGTTCAGAGCTTAAATATCTGAAACCATTGACAGTTTCAAATCTGTATTATCCTGTAACAAAATAAGGTTCATTAAAACTAGTACTTGGCATGAATTTGGTTTTTTTACAAGCTTTTATTTAACTTACACTGTATGTATGTAATTTGTTCGGGTGGAATCTTGAACTCAATTTTGAAGCTGATATCTTCACCACATTGAGCCGAAATTTTGTATACACGTTTAGTATGGATGACAATGCATGTTTTGACCATTTATATTCCGATATTGCAATTAATTAAAAAGATATTAATTAAAAACGTTAAACTAGTTTTGGGCGCCAACTTCGATATATCTGCATTGTTGTAATTATGTTATTATTACAACAATGACAAAAGTTGGCGTCGAAAATCGGTTTTCTGCCAAACTGGAATTTCATAACGTTGCGCTATTAACTGTATTAATTAACTTTGTCTAAAAAATAATTACATTTCTACAACGTAAAAATAATCTAATTTCTACAATATATGCAATTTTTTTTTACAAATTTCTATCTATTTACTTGGATTTAAATTCAAAACAAAAAAAGTAGTGCTATTTTTCAAGTAGATTGGTACGTTGTATACCTTTCTCAACGCTGCCAAGTTAAACTAAGATGGAGTATTGTAGAAATTCTTTAAAAAATTTATCTAACTTTAATCTATGAAACTCAGACAAAAAATAATTACAGAATCGGAAAGATCATTTTTTATATATCTTACCCATCAAAAAGGAATCCACTAATAAAACAATAAGAGAAAAATATTATCCAGAAATGCAATTTATTTTCAACTAAAAAAATAATTTTATATTAAAATGAATGAATTTTTTAAATGAATTTTCTAATTTTAAGCCTGCAAGTGGGCTCGGGTTCGAATCCCGAATAAGGCATGGATGTATCTTCAGGGTAAAGAAGTCGGACTTTCGCCTGAAAAGGATTCCCGTCTCGAATGGAAAGCAGCGCACCCGTTCCGTTTCTGGGATCATCGTTTGTGAATAAAAATACCTATATTCTTCTGTGTTTGTACTGAATGTGTCTCTGTTCTTCTATCTTTCATCTCATATGTATCCCAGGTTTAAACACACGACAACAACAACAACAACAAGCCTGCAAGTAATTTAAATATAACTCATTTTATCACCAGTAATCTAAACACACACTACGACATGTGTCCTTAAATTTAATTACAAATAGAATCTGTTAATTTTATTTGAGTTTTTTTTTGTTTCAAAAATTACGGCAATTTTGTTTCTTTAGATGAGTTAGGCACATTGTAAAACTAGTTCAAGGTTATTGATATCCATAAAATGTGCCAAAACAGAATAATTTGCAAAATGACTTGAAATGTTTTAAAAATAAGGAGAGAAAAAAATCGAATCTTCGAAGAAAAATTTCGTTAAATTTGGAGCTATTTTACGAAGAAAAGAGTAATACGGGCTTGGTTCCAGGAAAAAGTTCTTCAAATAGAGAAATTCCCAAAATAGAGATTCGTTGTACATGGAGGTCTGACTGTATAAAAATAATGCGATGGTTAATTATTTTTTCAAAATCAAGTTTCTAAAGATGACCTGAGCAATTAAAAAAAATAGATTCTTACGTAGAAGATATTCAATGTCCAACCAAAAATTATCATTCGTTGATAAAACTTTCTTTTTTGATTACAACATGCGTTTTGAATTTTAAGCATTTTATTGATTAATACAAATCTTTAAATGCCTTTTGAAGTTTTTTAATAAATAACTAGATTTTTCTTCGAAGATGTTAGAGAAATATATCCCTTACCTTCGAAATATTTCAAATAAATAATATATTCTTTAAGATTTTTCAAAAAGTAGTCAAAATTTTAATTAAACATTGAATAACTTCGTCATTTATGAAGATAATCTCACGAAACCTTTTTTTCGTAAGTAGAACAATATTACCCAAGATCTGCACGGAGATTGAAAATATTGCTTAAAAATTACGGATTTAAAAAGATTGTGTTTTTCGTCTAATACCCTTTTTGTGAGAACTGATTCAGCTAAACCAGGGATGGCGAACCAACGTTGAATGAGTTGAACAGGCTGAGAAGCCTGTCCAGCGATAACTAAAAAGTAAAAAAACTTTTTTAAAAACAAGCTTTTATTTAAACGAGCTAAAAAGAATAAAATAAACTTTTCCTTTTTTTTACTATCAACTTATAACGTCATTACACAATTTATATGATATAAAAGCTTGTCGCGAGATTTAAGTACTCGTATTTACTAAGTTTGAATTTTTAAAAATTAAAATCAGTCAGGTCAAGTTATTTATTTTACTTGTTTATCTACACAGGTAAATCTCGCGACAAGCGTTTATATCATATAAATTGTGTAATGACGTTATAAGTTGATAGTAAAAAAGGTTTTAAAGGAAAAGTTTATTTTATTCTTTTTAGCGCGTTTAAATAAAAGCTTGTTTTTAAAAAAAGTTTTTTTACTTTTAATTTATTTGGTTTATGAAAAGATGCATTTAATTTGCTTCCACTTCCAAGTAAAGGAAGGCTTATCTAAGTGCATCAGGACCAAGCAACTATGATAATGCCGCACAGTGAGTAGTTTTCCTGATCTGGCGCACGGAAATTATTTTATTGTTTTTAAGTCTTTATAATTATATTTAATGATCAAAAATCATAGTAATTAATGTAAATTGGGTATTCTTTTCTGTTTTTTTTTACCAAGAAATAAGGTTAATTAATAATAAGGTTTAACTAATTTATGTCAAGTTTGAATTTTATCAATAACAAATTATTGCTAAGTGGAACTAATTTTTGAACAAGGATCTAAAGAAATAAAAAGAAGCAGTAATTTGACACTTAAGTAGAATATATATATAAATAGGGCGGCAAGTTAAAAAAATTAAATTTTAACACATTAAACAAATACAATCAAACATAGCATTGTACATATCCAATAAAGCATAATAGGTAGTGTTTAAACGGACTCGGAACTCTATCTGAGAATTTTTTTATTTATATATTTAAAAATTACACTCTCTTTAGCATTTCATATAATGTTTCTATGAAAGAAAATGATACGAGATAAAATTTTGAACATATTATTCACACAATTTTACAAATTTAATTTCTTTTAAGAAATTTGGAAATTTTTAAAAATGTAATCTATTTGTGTTTATAAATTTTTGACATGAAATTTTTGTAATTTCTACTAAGTATATTTTAAACACCTTTAAGGATCGATTTTACAATACCTTAATTAGTTTTGGAGAAAAAAATAATAAAATATTGGTATATATGCAAAAATTCAACCAAAAGCCTTGTCTCCCACATTAAATTTTTTTTTTCCAAAAAAAATATCCAATTTGCCGCAAAATTGATCCCTAGTTTTGTTACATGCATTACATATAAGATACAGGGAAAAATGGAAGTGATTGGTAAATAATTGTGGAAGAAGTAATATTTTGAATGCGAAAAAGCACAAACTGAGAAAAACATTTTAATGTTTACAATTCTGAAAATATAATTATTATAAGCTTAAATAAACATAAAACACCACATTAAAATATTAGTTTATCTTTTTCTTAAAAATAATAAAATCTAATTTAAATCTTACTTCCCAGACAACCACGCATGATTCGATTTGGGGAATAATCTTTCATTTCAATGGCACCTCATCCATTTTCCCTTTACAAACGAGCAGAAATTTTTAACAATTTTTTTAAATTTTTATTTCTGCTGGTCCTCATATTTATCAAAGTCCGTTGCAGTCCTAACTAAACTCAAAACAACATTAGTTTTGCGCTTGGGATCTCGCTCTTCCTTCCACACAATGAATAAGGCACGCCGAGTAATACCATTGGTCAACACTGAAAAGAATATCATAACTTTGGGGATTGCAGGATGTGACAAAGAATTTCTGTGGGCAATCCCAAAAGTTCTAGTACATAAAACACAAAAAAAAGGACATACGTTAGTAGGAGTAGCATGCTGTGTAAAATGTTATGTTTTTACAATTTTTAATCGAACTTGCACCTAATTTGAAAGTCGAATCAAGAAATTACTTGCCAGTGGCATGTATTTAAAAAATCGCTTATCTCTGAAAAATCTTTTTCAGACGAAATGATAGAACTTCCGCCTGGAAAATGAGGCTCGCAAGTGTTTCTTGCAGCAAGAACAAATCCACTCAAAACCGACGATTGGTGAAGATTTCCATTCGCGTACTGACGAAAAATGTTTACCACGTGGCTAGGGAACTCAAGAGGACTATAAAGTGTGGGTTGTTTTTTACAGCGCAATTTCATTTTGGGGCACTGCTATCTCAATAAAATCATCCCTCAAGCACCACCACATTTCAACACCTTCGCTAGGAGCGGTCGAAGCAACGGCAGTTGTTCTCTCCCCCCTCCCCCCGACGAAGACCCACTGATTATTGCCTCTATTTACATATCACCATCCACAAACCCGAACACAGCTATCAATGACTTGGAGGAAATTTTCTGTCTCGGACATTCTTCCATCCTTTGCGGAGATTACAACACCCACCACACATCCTGAGGCTGCGTTTCAAATAACCAAAGACGTATTAACATAAAAAATTTCATGGATAACACAGACACTGATATCTTAGCCCCGCCCACACCCACACGATGTGGCTATAACTCCGCCTCCACCATAGATTTCGCTCTGACGAGACATTTCTACTGGAGAACCAGTATAAATTCCATTCCAGAACTCAGTTCAGACCATAACCCAATTATTCTAAATTTCCAGACCTCTATTAAATTTAATTTTCCTACTCGGACAGTCACTACCAACTGGGAGCGTTTTAGACACACCCTTCAGACACACCACCCACTTTCGACCAATCACAGCACACACTGATGAGGACCTCGAGAGGCATGCCGCCGATCTCACTCAAAACATCCTAAACGCATACGAAAGCTCCTCACGCTAAATATACTCTAATAATAAATTCTTCATTGATAAAGAGCTCAAATCACTTTTCAGAAAACGAAACCAGGCCAGAAAACTCTGGCAATACACCAGACACCCCAATGACAAAAACGCACTAAACAGGCTCCAAAACAAAATATGAAGGAAAGTAAATGCCTTCACACGAAAACAATGGGAGTAAAAACTCACTTTCCTGGACACCGAGGACGGTTCCTTATGGAACATGGCCATGCGTTTCAGGAAGAAGAGATCCCCCATCTCAGCCCTGACAGGCCCCTCCGGGATTGCCTATACAGACAAACAGAAAGCTGAAACGTTAGCAAATTCGTTAGAAAATCAGTTTCAGCTAAACAACATCCACAACCCTGAAAATGACACCAAACACCGAGGCTTGTCGATAGGTTCCTTATCAACGACAATAACTTCGACGATACCCCAACTGACGCTAAACCCTCTGAAATTCTCCACTATATTAAAACATTAAAATTAAAAAAGCCCCAGGGCGTGAAGGCATAACCAATAAAATGGTTAAAAATTTCCCCATGACTGTCATCTTCCAACTAACAGATCTAACAAATAACATTCTAAAAATAGGATACTACCCACAATCGTGGAAAACAGCCACAGTTGTACCTATCTTAAAGCCCGGCAAAGATCCCACGTTGGCCGACTCATACCGGCCAATTTCGCTCCTACCTATCCTCAGCAAAATCACTGAGAAAATAATCCTTAATAGGCTAAACGACCACCTTACACAAAACGACATCCTGATTCCGCAACAACACGGTTTCAGGTCCAATCTCTCCACATCACACCAACTACTGCGTGTGGTGGAGTACGTAAGAACCGGTTTCGCCGGAAATAAGTCAACTGGGGCTGCTTTCCTCGACATCCAAAAAGCTTTCGACAGAGTCTGGCATAAAGGCCTACTCTATAAACTAATCTGAACTATAACACTCCACCATATTTAATTAACCTAATTAACTCCTTCCTAAACAACAGAAATTTTGCAGTCCTCGTTAACCATTCCTATTCTCCCCTGAAAAATATGAACGCGGGAGTTCCGCAAGGGGCCTCCTCTCGCCCACACTCTTTAATATATATGTCAATGATATCCCTAGGACAAGCTTCTCTACAATCTGCATGTACGCCGACGACACGGCAATCCTGGTACAGAACAGTGACTTAAAAATAATCCCCCACGCACTACACAAACACCTAGCCAGACTAGAAGATTGGTTCTCCACCTGGAAAATTGCCCTTAATGTAGGCAAAATGGAGGCCGTCTTCTTTTCTCGTCACATTAGAAAGAAACCACCAGACTTGTTTTTACATAACACCCACATACCCTGGTCTCAAAACACCAAATACCTTGGTGTCATTTTAGATAAAAGACTCACTTTTAAACAACACATCACACGATTACGTAAAAATTTCAGAATTTCCGTGGCCAAAATCTACCCACTAATTTCCCGGAAATCCTTCTTATCTCTCAGAAACAAAATGCTTATTTATACCCAAATCCTAAGACCCACCCTCATCTACGCCTACCCAATCTGAGGTCATGCAGCCTACTCGAATATTAACATCAACGAAAGAGCTCAGAATTTAATTATTCGTACCATCACAAAAGCCGATTGGTACATCCAAAACGATGATATCAGGTTTGCTCCAAGCCTTAAAACCCTCAGAGAGGTGATCAAAAAGATCGCCATCAAATTCTTTAATAACACCACGACAATAGACACCCACGACAATAGAGCAATCCAAAGAATAGAAATTTATCCCTTAAACCCTCTCATAAATAGACCCAGAAACATCCTCTGCTAAATTAAAAAAATTCACTCCCAACGTTCACCCAGAAGCCCCTCCCACCTCCGAGAGGCTGCAACCCGATTGGCCGGCGCCGATTCTCGCAAAGTATTTAAAAACCCCTGTTTTTTCAGGCACTCAGCGCACCTACTCCGACTAGACGGGTCATCCCGCTAGCCGCTCTCACTAAAAATGATTAACCCCGCACGCAAGCGCACTCGGCCCCCCGATGCGCATAGTGCAGGAATACTCCAAAAGACTTTCAATGCTACCTAAATTAAATTCATCTTTAAACATTCATCTCTTTTTAACATTATCAATATATTAATTAATTAATAAAAAAAAATTCTCAATACTATTCTGCAGTACTGGGCTAAAGTAAAGCCAATTAAAGCTACACCCAAATCTTCATGATAGGAGGTTAAGTTTCCACAAGGAAACAGGCACTCCGTTAACCATTCTACATATATTTTGGGGGTTTCAGTGCTCCAGTTCGGGAAAACTGCCCACTGTATGCCGTCGGCAAAAGTAAGTCTAATAAGTGTATTTAGTTCATCAATTAGTAACATGCTCTTTTCACCCTTTTCAAAGGAACATTTTCTTTAAATGAGAAACGAACAATTTTTATGAAATAAAATGTTTAAGATCCTAACATGAAAAACCATGTGATTTATTTTATTATTTTTGCTGATTTCTTAGGATTGGAAACAGTCTTCTATTTTTCCATAGATGCAGTATATTTTTTTGCTCGAATTTTTTCCGGATGTCTTTCGGAAACGTGTCTATTGCTTAAAAATAGAATTAGGTGTATCTTTTCCCACTTCATATAATTTTATTTTAAATGAAAATTATACAGAGTAAGTCCACATTTTTTCCATACATGATTAGAACTTATTAAACTTCAACTAAAATGTTCAAAAACAATAAAGATTCACTGGACGACTGAAAAATATTGAAATATTTCTTTTATAAATTTTTGTACAGAAATTGTTTAAATGATATTTGATACAAAATGAAAATTTCTTAACAGTAAATCGATTTAGAAGGGAAATAGTTAAACCAATTTCTGACTAATATAATTACCACTCATTATGGATTAATGAATATTATGTTTTTCAACCTATTTTCGAAATGTTTCTTAATCTAGTTTTAATTATTTAAAAAAAATATTTAGTGTTTGCAACGGAATTAATTCAAAGCCACATTATTTGAACACTTTTAACTATTTTTAAACGCATTTGCAAAAGTAAATAGTTACCTACTCTAGAGGATAATTAAGTACCAAAAAACCTGTTATTCAATAAGTCCTTTCTGTAAATTTGTAAAACGTATTTTGTTTAATCAAAAATCAATATTTTCTCTTTTAAAAAAAATCAAGTCGTTACACACGCACGCACGCGCAATGCCTGCAAAACGTTTGTTTCTGATGTATGAATTTTAGAGACATGATCTATTCGTGAATCAACGTGACCTGAAACTTTTTGGTACCTCATTGGATGTAAGGGCTTTACTTTACAATTTATTATTATTGAAGAGATAAAGCATAAATATTGTTTTATTTTGAACAATGAACATGTAAGAGAACAATGCATCATTTGACCCTTAATTTAGCTGCATGAGGAGTTTGAAGAATCGCTTAATTAGAAGTGCAGTAGTCTCTATTGTTCCTCATAATAATTAGGGAATTCAACAGTTTTATTGGAAGGGAGAAACTCATTATCTCAGTTTACAAAGGTTACAGGAATCAATGCATAAAATTATTTCACAATCTCCCTTTGAATAAGAATTTTCAATGAAAGTAAAAAGTTCCGAAATGTTAAGTAAATGATTCATCAAAAGCATATTGTGTTTTTTGACATAATGTTTCAAAATGGTATAGTAAAAATTTTTTTATTAATAATTTGAAAATTATTTTCTCCAAGAATATTGTATTATGGAGTGTTAAATATTTAGAAGAAACTCCATGCAGTAAATCAAGGAGAATGAAAGCATTTAAAATGCCTTTTCAGCAGAACAAAATAAGTTTATTCCAATAAAAAAAAAGTTTTTAAACGTTGCTTTGAAATATAAATAATTTATTGAAGGAATTTTCTATTAGAAATTAGAAACAAATAATATATATTTTTTTCAAATTCAGAATTTATTTCAAACAACCTAGGGAAAAAAAGGAAAGAAATCTGTACATGAAAGTATATAGTGGATCATTTTGAAACCCAAAGAGGAAAACACCGAGCTAGATAAAGAGAGAGAGAGAGAGAGAGAGAGAGAGAACGTTGAATAATCGTTTTACCTTTCAGAAGAATCGGCTTAACTTTTCAGAAGAATCGAAATTTTTCAGTGAAAGAATTCATTCTTAGATAAAAAAAATGTGTATGCTGAATATTTCGAAGAAAAACGTTTAACATATTTTAAAAGGACAGATTTAAAAAGTGGGAGAATATTTGATGCTCTCAATTTTTGAATGAGGCAGTTTTATGCTTCGGAGGCAGAAAACTGAAAAACTCAAATATGGTTTAATGAAATCCGAGATTATGAAAAGGAACACATTTTTAACATTGATGAAGATGGATTATTCAATTCTTACTATTACTTCATTCTCTCCCTATATACACTGCTGGCCACCGTAAATGCAATACCCTGAAGGAAGCACGCAAATAACATGAAATTTACAACATGCATTAGCGGAGGTGAGATATGCAAATGATTAGAATTTCAGCGCAGACACACATCACGCACGCCTGTGGCGCCACTTAAAAGCGCTATTTAAGGCTTGGAGATTTCGACGATTTCAAGTTCGGCAATTGTGTTTTTCTTGTGGTTTTTTCAAAAAACGATCAATTATGTCCCGTAGAAAACAGCGATCAGCTTTTGATCAAGTATCCGAGTTCGACAGAGGAAGGACAGTGACCTACCGAGATTGTGGATTATCTTTCAGGGAAATCGGTAGTCGTGTTGGACGAAACCAAACAACTGTAATGCGGATATGTGACCGTTGAATGCAGGAGGGTACGACGGACCGACGTAGTTGATCGCATCCACCTCAGTGCACCACTTCATGTGAGGACAGGAAAATTGTGCGCATGGCAGTGACGGATCCCTCAGTCACATCATGAACCATAGCACTGCACATTGAGTATGTTCAGTGTCTGCGCGTACCATTCGACACCGTTTACATCAGAGTGGTCTGTCCGCAAGACGTCCATTGCTTAGTTTACCTTTGAAGCAGAACAACAGACGTCTCCGCCTCCAATGGTGCGAAGAAAGAAGGATGTGGGCGGCAGAGAATGAAGTTGTCTTTACTGACGAGTCAAGCATCTATCTGCAACACCACGATGGTCGGATTCGAGTCTGGAGACACCGTGGAGAGAGGATGCTGTACAGCTGCGTTATGCACCGCCACGCTGGTCCTGCACTAGGTATTATGGTATGGGGCGGTATTTTTTGGATATCACTCTCGCACTCCTAGTACGCATTACCGGTACTTTAAACAGCCAGCGCTACATCTCCGAGGTGTTGGAGCCAGTTGTCCTTCCTTACCTTCAGGGCTTGGCCACAGCCATATTTCAACAGGATAATGCACGACCTCACGTGGCACGCATTGTCGAAAGGTTCTTCGTCAATCACTAGATTGCTTTGCTTTCCTGGCCGGCTCGCTCTCCGGATCTTTCGCCGATAGAAAACATGTGGTCCATGGTTGCTCAACCATTGACCCAGATTACAACCCCAGCTGCCACACTAGATCAACTTTGACAACGTGTGGAAGCTGCTTGGTCTACTGTACCCCAAGAACACATCCAAAGTCTCTTTGAATCAATGCCAAGGCGTGTGGCAGCGGTGATCTCTAACAATGGCGGCTACTCTGGCTACTGATTCTGGCAGGAACCACACTTCACAGAAGTCTATAAATTAAATCATTTGATACTTGGTCAACATGTTATCTACAAAATAAATTTTGTTGTGCTATCTCTTGTCTTTCTTGGTGTTGCATTTACGGTGGCCAGCAGTGTATGTAACAAGGCCTTGTAGGTAATACAACTTTCTCAATTATTATTTTATTTTATTATACTATATATATAGCTTGCTTAAATATTCAATCGTTAATAGAATACTTTCTATTCATTTATTCAAGTTCAAATACATCTTTTTGAACTTGTAGTGGATGACATTTGATGTTAATACAGTTTTTTTTGAAATTTTTAATTCATTAATTAAATAAAAAATGAATAAATATTAATAAAAATAATAATTCAACAGCATATATAGAAAAGAAAAGCGATCATTGTGTCCCTGTAGCCCACTAGATAGCGTGCTGGACTTCTACTCCACGATTCCCATCTGGGAGAGCCTAATTTCTGAAAATAAGATTTTTTTTGTAGTATACTATTTAAATTTAATTAATGAATAAATAGCAACAAACAAAAACAAATAGTCCAACACCATTCACAGAATGGAAAATTGCAAAGAAAAATGCTTTCTATTTTGTCATTTACTATTGTGATTCTGTCATATGTATATACATATTTATATTAATTGTAACTATTTAATAAAAAGTAACTAAAATAAAATTTTCTTTGTTGAACTCAGTAGGAATTGACTGTAATTATGATTCATCGCGACCAGGACACTTTACACCGAATTCCAATTTGAAATGCAGGTTTCTTTATATTTTTGAATATACATAATACTTGAATATGTATAGGGATACTGTAAATATTTATCGCATTTGTACAATCGCAAGTTTAAAATCCCAAAATTTTCTTTTCAACTTTTTCTTTTCTTTTCACCCTATTTCTTCTTATTTTTTTTTGTAAAATTGCAGGTCTCTATGTGGTGTATCCTGGTTCATACTAAATTTGCTAGACACGTATAATAATGTTTTTTAAATTCATATATAACAGCTTCTACTCATTTGTTCCTTTTACTGCAATGCTCACCGAGCTGCACTATTCAGAACTCTAGTAGCACAGTCCTCCTGCTCATGCAATACCTACATAATCAAAATAGCGTATTAAATTCTTACAAAAATTTAATTGCGCACTCCTTTAGACATAAATATAGACCACTCTCTCTCTCTCTCTCTCTACCACTTATTTTTGTTTAAATTCCAACTTTATAGGGTAGTGAGCCAAAAAGGGTTAAAAGGATGTCTCTCTATGGTGTATCCTGGTTCATACTAAATTTGCTAGACACGTATAATAATGTTTCTTAAATTCATATGTAACAGCTTCTACTCATTTGTTCCTTTTACTGCAATGCTCACCGAGCTGCACTATTCAGAACTCTAGTAGCACAGTGCTCCTGCTCATGCAATGCCTACATAATCAAAAATAGCGCATTAAATTCTTACAAAAATTTAATTGCGCACTCCTTTAGACATAAATATAGATCACTCACTCTCTCTCTCTCTACCACTTATTTTTGTTTAAATTCCAACTTTATAGGGTAGTGAGCCAAAAAGGGTTAAAAGGAAAAATGCACTGGTGGGAAAGTGGAGTCGAGAGTAACTGTTGTGTTTGCAAACACTGATGAATCTGAAGAAAAAAAGAAGAAAAAAAACCAAATACGATAAGAAATTGAAAAAAGCCTAGATATTTTTAGAACGTTAACAATAACCTTTAAATTACAGACATAATTTAAAAATTCCGGCTGAAAACTGATCTGTTCGAATATGTGTTACGTCAATGAGACAGAGAATTGGAAAAAAAACAGTAAATCGTACTTTTTATAGAGAATTATGCTGGCTGGGAGGTGCACAGTGGGCAGTTTTCTCGATCGGGAACAAGGAAACCCTAAAAATGAAATTACGCGAAAATTAACAACAACCCACAATTTATGGTTCTCATAGGCTGTGTTGTTATCAGTTTTCTTCAGTACGCGATTGGAAATCTCCAACAGTCGACGGCTTAGATCGGGTTTGTCGGGGCTACGAGGAAGACCTGTGAACCTCATTTTCCAGTCGAACGTCTTATCATTTCGTCTGAACAAGATTTTGTAGTTTTTAGCATTTTTCTTTGAAAATTCACGTTATGGGTAAATAATTTATTTATTTGACTCTCAAATTAGGTTCAAAATTGTAAAAACGTAATACATAATTCCCACAAACCAACTAGAACTTTTGGGATTGAAACGGATTGATCATTGTAATAATTAAGCCACATAAAGTAGGTATGGACCTTTAATTTAATACCAAATTTAGTTGCTAATTCTACAAGCCCTAAAGTTATGATTTTTTTCAGTGTTAGCCTTAGGTATTTTTGCGACGCTTGTTTCGCCTTCTTATTTCTCTCCGTAAGAGGGCGTGTCAACACGAGTCCAAATATAATGCTCGTGACTCGAAATCATGCAATAAACAGTTCTACTTATCAAATACTACCAAACCCTTCCTACCCACACAATCTTACACACTCTATGTTGCCCAATCTTACCCTCTCTCCCCTTCACTCCCTTCCTATCCCTCCTCATCATACCTATTATCCTTTATTGCATACGCATAATGTTAATGCTTGTATATGCGTACTTATGTTTGGTTGTATTTGTTTAATCTGTTAACATTTAATTTTTAACTTTCCATTCTATTTTTTGTAAATATCTTCCCACACTCACTTTCTGTTGCTGTTAATATCCTTTGATCCTTGTTCAAAAACTAGGTCCACTTAGCGGTAATTTATTCGTGATCAAATACACACCTGACATGAATTTGTAGATCCCTAAATTGCCTTACTTCTTGGTAGAATATATATATATATATATACTAGCTGACCCGGCAAGCGTTGTATTGCCAAATAACCGCCCATAAAGTAAATTTGTAAAAATTTATGTGGTTCGTTTGGCATTGGCAGCAATGAGCCTACTTTGTGATAAAAACTTGGCCTTTGATTTTGAATGTTGAATTAAATATTTGACCATTTGCAGCATTATTTTTAACTATTTCTGTTGCTCCGAACGATGTCATTTAGAAACATGAATTGAATATTCGAATTGACTTCAGGAACAGGTTAGAACCGGGATCCGTACCAATAAGTAAACCGTTCAATGGTTCAGGTGGTGTTTCAATTAACGGTAGTTGCACTTTTCCTGAGGCGCAACACTGGTTCATTTTTAAATTTAAGCGCATTACAATGCGGACATTCCTTGTCCATAACACCAATTGTCACATTCGAATGAGCGTAATATTTAGCATTGGGTTCATACTCGAATGCTAGACGACAGAAGGAATTGGATGTAAATGCTCGATGTACTTGTTGGCGTTGTTGGTCATTTGCTCTGAGTGTGTCAAATAGGAATCGACGCGCTTGTCTTTGTTAAATTTGTTCAACTCGTACCTCTTGTGAAAGTGATTTACGCAACTACGCCATATTCACACGTATATCTTCATTATTCTGTTGGATTTGTTTGTCTGTTCTTTGAGCTCTTGTATTTAGCATGGCTGTAGATTTAGTAATTCGAAGGGCCTAAATCAGACCCTTTGCGTCTTTCTGGCATCATTTACTGTACAAAACACAAATAGATCAAATTGAAGTACTTAATTCTAGAAAACAGTGTACTGATTATGTATCTGTTCTTTTATTATTTTAACTCCACCTTTCACAATTATAAAATACTTATATATTTCTCTTTACATTGAAAATGATTCCCGAAAATTTTGAGCGCACTGAGTACTACAGTTTTATTAATTGGCGTTTATAATAATAAATAAACTAATGAGTAATAAATAAGAACTCAAAATGTTTCAATCATCTGTGCTTTTCGAAATGTCACAAAACTCTTTCACACGGAATAAAAAGCTCAACAGAAATATATTATTTACAACTTCCCTAAATGACAGTGATGTATTTATCTTCCTATAATTTTTCTCTGGGTCTGGGTTTCTTTTTTCTCTGACAGAGTAGTATTTTCATACCTGGCGCGACACCGATTTTCGACGCCAAGCGAAACAATAGACAGGGGTTTTAAGGTTTTTAATTAATATCTTCTCAACTAATTGCAATATCGGAATGAAAAATAGTTTTCGTCCTATTCTCAGACCTACTGAATATACGGACAAAATTTCATAAGATTTAGTCTAATCGTTTCGGAGGAGTTTGGCTACAAACACTGTGACACGAGAATTTTATATATTAGATATAGAAATAGTACCCAATTTACTTTAACCAGGTGCAAGCGCGCGAGGCACAAAGTCACACCAAGCTCACTAAGTCGTTAATTCTGAGAAAACTGTTCATTTATTACCAATGACCTTGACAGTATCCTCCTATAGGACAGTCTTCATGGGAACTAAAATGTATTTTGTGACGGATCTATACGGGGCTCTACTAACCCAATGGGAATTCTTCTGAGGAAACAATAGTAGCAACCAACTTTCACCGAGTAAGGAAAGCGTGATTATGCAAATTAAGTATATTATATAAATTCTGTATTCGTGAGTTTGAAGAGTTAGTTGGCAAGTGAGTTGGCGAATTAGTTGGTTTGTTGGAGTGTGAAGGATCGCGAAATGGTTAAGTGCATTTGGAGTTAATCAATAAAAGATTACTGAGAGGGGATTAATCGACGGTGATTAAATCCAGATAAGGATCGCCTTCAAGGTTCAAGTGTAGGACTTGACTTCATAAAAGTACAGGTACCGTGATCCTGATTTTAATAGAAGTTAGCTTATTAGTGTGCAACGTAGTTTATATTTAACGTGTTTAAGCTATCGTGTAATCAGTCGAGGGCCCATATTATTATCCCCAGGCTATTGAGTCTCACCTCCGCACTCTACTATCTGATCTGTTATCTTAATTAGATTGTTATTGTGTCTGCTTGATATTTTGGTAACAATAAATTACTTAGAGTGAATCTTGTCTACTGATTATTGAGTCTCTCCCATACACCTAGCAGAGTCTGAAGGTAGACAAGGTGTTTCAGAGGGAAGCAGGAAGACTGGTATTACAATTTGTAACATATTTCCTTCTTTTTTTGGGCGTGGCAAATGTTTTTTTTACAGTTTTAAGGTACTTGTTTTGACTGGGTCCCCCTCACGACCACTTTAGTTCCATGATATTTTCTATGAACATGCTACATTTCCCCCCTGTGTAATTTTGATCGCTGTGTTGTGTGACTTATTATAGTTTATAAATGGAAATAAGCAAAATAAAAGAAAAAGAAACGGTATTAAAGGTAGTTGAGAATGATCAAGCAAGGGAAGAACCTGCTGAAATAAAGCATATTAATCATCATAGCAAAAGTAAATATAAGAAAAAAGATGATCAGGAAACGTTTGCGTTGAAAGGAAAATTTTCAAATTCTACCTTAAGAACTGCATCAGGAAAAATATGAAGCCGTAAGTGTAGCACAAGACACTCTTCGTTCTGTCAAAAAGACATAAGCAAGAAAGAGCTCAATATGATGTTTATCGATCTTCAAAAGACAATAAAACTACAATAACTTCAACAGCATATGACAGTTCTGCTTGTATATATATATAAATAACATCCCTGTAATGTTAGCGAAAAGTGTCTGTGATTTGTATCCTTTATTAAAGTCACGCACATTTTTGAAATTTCTTGGTTCTCTTTGGTTGATAGTTTCCCTCAAATTTTCAAAGAAAAATTTAAAAGTCCTTTTTAGTTGGTAAGTATACTTTCTCTAAATTAAGTTATTCACGATTTTTATCGTGTAAAGTAAAAATAATTATAAAAAGAGGATTGGGGTGACTCAGTCTCCCCGGGTGGCTATTAACGTTAGTATCGAGTGCACGCCGACTTCCGGGTTAATTACAATAATTTTTGATCATTAGATATAATTGTGGAGTTTTTAAAGCTATAAAATAATTTCCGTGTGCCAGATCGGGAAAACTGCCCACTGTGCGGCGTCGTGGATTTGTCGCTGGCCTTCTGCAACTAAGGTTGCGGATTCGAACTCGACCCAAGTCGGTGGATTTTCATGATGCAGGAAATCGACAGCGGCCCGGTATGATTATGCGGCCTGTAAAAGATCCATAGAGTGTCTGGTGCTCTCGGCAAAACTAAATCCTAGTGCAGATTCGCATCGTCAGAACTCAGGTGCTTCCCTCTGTGGAGGAAACTGGACATCAAAATTAATTGCTACGATTGGTATCTGCCTATATAGTGCCGCACTAAAAAGCCATACCAGCTCCCGGGGAATATACTAAGTCTGCAATGGCAAAACACCAATCTGCTGACCATTAGAAATAAGAAAAAACAAGTAGCGAATAATTGCACTCTCTCAAAATTTTTTAACTACAGTCGACTCTCGATAATTCAAAATTGGAAGGACCAATGATAAACTTCCAATTATCAAGAGCTTGAATTATTAAGAGAGCAGAAAAAAACACATTCAAACTTGAAACTATGCAATAAAACAACTTTACATATGTATAAAATTATTTTAAAGTATTTTTCAAAAGTGCATATTATACAGAAATTTTTTTTTCAGAAGTGAAAAGTCCTGTATTAAAAGAATACATTCATATACAATAGTTCGCATCTCTTTTACACAATAGTGAACCATCCTTTCTGAACACATGTGTGGCAAAGCTACGTGTTAAACGAAAGATATGGACCGCTGACATCAGTTGCGGTTGGTATATTGTCTACTTAAGAGAATGAAATCAATAAAAGTGTCTTTTCGCCTGAGAAACCGGGAAACACTAAGAAGGGGTAGCAGACAGATGGTAAACAAAGAGGCTACGTTACGGGGGAGACACGCAGAGACAACCCAACGCAAAACTTGTAAGCTCCAACCTGTTTATTACAGAAATGCACATGATCGCGAGTGTTCGAATTGTCGAGAGTTTTATAAGAAAACTTCGAATTATCTCATGTTGTAGTCTGGACAGCCACAGATTTTACTTCAAAATTTTGAGTGTACCAAAACGTATTGATTTAGTTCGAAATATCAAGAGTTTTTCTAGGGACTGAGCATATACTTCGAATTATCGAGAGGTTCGTATTATCGAAAGTTTGAATTATCGAGAGTCGACTGTGTATGTATACAACAAACTCTTCTACTTTCCCCCTTTCTAAAACAATTTCTGTGTTGCAATATATAAATTAGGGTTGTTATCTGCAATCACAAATTTGTGTACAGCTATTATAATGGTAAATGTATCGCAATTATTACTGAATATTTTGGAAAGCTATATAAAGTGAACAGTGATAACAACACTGCTTTTTTGGAAGCAATTATTTTACCAGATAATTTTGATCGATTGATTGACTATTAACGTTTCGTTTCAAAGCAATGAGAGTTTTTGGTTACTGGTTTTGTAATTTTGAATCTTGATCAAATGACGAAGACACTTGAGTTCACCAAATTTCCACACCATGCTAAAGTAAAGAATTTGAGCCTCGACTGATTTAATGTGCATCGGCTCATCTATACGGCAAGTCTTTAGTGGTACCGAAACTCTTTCCTTGACTCGATTAAAATAACGTTGGGCACAAGTTCATGATTTGACTATTAGACTACTGGTTCCACAAAGAAGTCTTGAAGGCAAGTCACACCTGCAACAATTTATTTCTGCTTTCAACATGTTATTTTTTTAAAAATTGTATTGGAGCGAAGAAGACATCAATGTAGAAGACAAAATTTAAAATAAAAATTATCAATCACTACATAGCTGAATATGGTTGCAAACGAAGATTCCTGACTCTCAGAAAAAGGAAGCGAAATGTCAGCTCTTTCAATATTCCATGCCGAGGTAGCCGAGTGGTCACGGTAGCGAACTCGTGTCAGGCATTGTTACGTCATGAGTTCAAGTCCTGGTGTCACTAAAAACACGTCACGTCCGAGGGCTGATGCACATCAAATTTGTAGAAGCACAAAGTTCTCTTAATGGCTTGTTAGCAAAATTTGGAGTGTGAGGTGATAGTTAAGGCAGCGTTTTCTTCACTTAGCCTTGGTTCATAATTTTGAATTTATGAGTCATCATATAACTTAAAGGTGCGACGTTAATTAAAATCAAATCCTTCTCTTATCCAACTAACCCTAAAATTGTGAATCTCGCCAAAAATTGACAAATTTTTTTTATGATTTTATTTTATAGAATATCTTATTAGCTGTAAAAAAATACCACGTTTATTATTTTCCGTTATCTAGAACAAAAGCTATAAGTGTTTTAGAAAAAGCAGATGCCATTACTTTAAGCAAGATGTCCCACTTTAAAAGGTGTTTTATTCGAAATGTGTTTGTTTGAAAATGCTCAAACGGGGATAACGATTGCTCAAAAAGTTTTGAAAATAATTAACTGATTTTTCGTGTGTATGTTCTATATAATAGTAGAAGTGTTTTGATTTTCAGATTTATCAATCACTGCTTTATTACAAAATTTACAGTCCCTTATGTTAATACAATCACTGTTTTTTTTCAAGCGATTTCATATAATAAGTAAGATAAAGTGCTCTAGTTTTTGGGAAAATTGAAATACCTCTTATCCTGAAAGTCATTTAAAAATGAATAACATAGTAACACATCAGAATTTAAAGAAGGAAAATTTATTTATAAACTTTTGGTACAGAATGGGCCGCGCTTATGTTATTTTTTTGTAAATTTTTACTATTTTTTCCCTTTTTAGTAATAATTTCTTTTTCTCTTCTTAATTTAGCATATTTTTCTTAAAATGTACTAGACAAATCTAAAAACAACAAACAAATCTCCATACCTCCATTTTTTTTTAAAAAGTTGTTTTCAATAGTCCGATACCCTAAGTGAAAGATGCTACACATACCCTGGATATTTTTTTCCAATGTAAAGTAAGACAGCAAAGTATGAAATCTGTCTCGATCGCCGAAAAGAAAATTAAAGATGACTTATATTAAGACTGACTTATTATAAGATTTTAAATTCTTTTTGGAATCGAGTTCCTATAAATTGCTGTACAGAGTAACCTTAATTTAATCACAGGATAATGGAATTAAACTGAAACGTAATTTGGTAAATTAAGATGAAATAATTTATATCGATATCATCCTTAGTCCAAGAAAATTTATTAATTCTTCTCTTTTCGAATGGTAACAACTAATTTGCTAACTGACAAGGCATCTTCATTCCCTGGTGATGGGAGACACTAAAGCTTCGAAAACACTTCAGAGAAGATTCCAACATGAACAAATATCCACCTTAGACTAATCAATTTAAAGATTGTTAAGACAGTTAAGAATTCGAAGCCATGATAAATTAAAAATATAATCCTCAGAGACTGCTAATGGGACCCCGTAAATGCTTAATAACGACTGTAAGGAATTTGAGAACTGACTCGATGTTTTCTAAGTAACTATTGGAATGTTGGAGGGTATTAATGTAAATTCGTTGAAGAGCTAAATAATATCCATTTAGTCTTTTTTCCATTCTCTTATTCTGTATAGTTTAAAACAGGGGTGGACAGACTTTTCCAGGTTGTGGGCTACTTCTAATTTTTTAAATTAGAGGCCTAGGTGTGGTGAGCTAAAAAACGGCCTACAATACTTACTATAACTTAACAAAAGAAATACGGAATACGTATTTGCCTGCATAACAATTAAAGCCTTACTCTTTTTAAAGCGCGTTTTAAACAAAACGTAAGATATATGCGAACGTAATAATAATAGACACAAATAAAATAATATAGAATGATACATTTATGATCAAGCAATTCAAAATACATTAAAAATATAAATCATTTTCATCAATAATTAGTTCTTATACTTAGTGTGCATAGTGTCCACCAATCTTGAATACCTCAGTATATAATTACTAACTGCTAATCTTGCACTGGATTCTAAGTGGTCATCTGTGAGACAATTGCGATAAGTCATCGCCTCTGATGTACATAACCAAAAATCCATTGACTGTGTCTTTGATAAGGCTCCATCAGAGTTGTAATCGATGCAAATTTATAAATTTGAATTTTTTTCTCCACTATGTATTTTTTGTAGGCTTAATAAACATCTTCACACACTTCGTGTTATCTTCTTTAAAGGTAATATTGTTAATAATTCTTATGTCACACTAACACTTAAAAATAATTGTTATAAAAATCCAACGTTGAGAAATATCAACCATGTCCGTAGATTCGTCAAGCTGCAAAGAAAAGCAAATGTAGTTAGTAATATCTTCCCCCAGCTGATCAGCTACAGCAGAATTCATCATTTCTATACGGCGTGTGAAACTTCTAAGCGAAAGTTGTAGGTCTGTAATTGCTGGAATAATTTCAGTTTTATTCTTGAATGAATCTCTGGCTTCCAGGAACATTTTTTTAAAATCATTTCTCCATTAACGATTGCTAATATATGGCACACGAAAAGATGCAATTGTTGCAGTCTTAGATATAGCATTGGATTATATGATTGTGTTGATTCCTGTAATTTTTGCTTACACAGTTCTTTTTTGAACGGAAAATCTGTATCGAAACTTCCAAACATGCTTTTGAAATACCACTTTTTGGAAACTCTATACTTGCATGACATTAGCACACACATTTTGCCTTCAACATTGTAAAGAAACACTTCTTCCCAATCTGTATTAAAATTGCGAGTTTTTCTTTTCTTCATAGTTGCTTTCGACATTGCACTCCTCTTTAAAAATATGAAATATTACTATTTTTACTACAAAAACACAAGTAATACAAAATTGTCAAGTTAAATGTTTAAACTACTTTGAGCGACTATTAGTCGGTGAAGAGTAGACGTATTCAATGCTGTGAACATACGTAAACCGATGAATCTGTACCTGATGAATGTAAACATGTTCGCTGCCGGATCCCGCGCCATCACGGGACATGACGTCAACTCGAGACTCAATCCCTCAGAAGTGCGATATAAATGTTGTTATGGTCACGAGCTAATCATCAATGTTTACTCTCCCCTTCAGTCGGCTTATGGAAAAAACTAATTTCTACTGCTGGCATCGTGGTGATCGCTTCCCTCTCCCCTGTCGCTGCAGCGAGCGTGTTAACTTAACTTAGAAGTTAAGCGATTCGCTCCCCAGTGCCACTGTTTTTTACATAGGCAGAATTTGCAATGAATTGGGGGAAGGGGGTAAAAGGTACAAATCATAGCAACTTTTCTTTGAAATAAGTAAATCCTTCGCATACACTGTCAATGTACCTTTATTGCATTCGAAAGCCTTCGTAATAGTTTCACTGATAGCAGTGCAAAAAAAAAAAAAGAATCGTATTTCGGAAAGACATACATACGTCCAGGGCACTATACATACAGGTTGAGCGATATGTATATATGCGCCTGCAGCAGTTAAGGGGTTAAGGTCATCATGCGCTTCCAATAAAGGAACATGTGTCTACATTTACATCGAATAATTGGCTTAAGTAAACACAATCACGTCGATTGTGAAAAGTCGATTCTCAAGTCTAGCTACCGTCGGTGTTCCACAAATATGTTTCTTTTAGTATGCTCGTCTAAGGTCTTAGTAACGGAAGTGACCCCAAAATGTCTTGGTGGTCCATCGGTCAATCGCGATCGACTTAATGCCCCTCCCCCGGGTTTAAAACATATATTTATATCCTGAATAAATTGTTGACATCTTGCTCTTTGCATTAAAAATACTGATGAAGAGAACAACAGAAGGCAAGTTAATGATGTCAACAGTTGACTCTTTTTGATACATGTATTTTTAAGGTAAATTGATTTCTCTTTTATCTATCATCAAAAGGGTTTTATATTATTTTACATTAAGTTAGAGAAGTTTTTATTTGAATGTTATCAAAATATCACCTGACCATTTTTAAAACGTTATGCAAATTTGTCTTCATTGCCATGAATCGGAGCACAAGATGACAATTCTCATAAAATTTGAGAATTAATTTTTTTTTTAACTACGAGGGGTAACAACCCCCATTGTACAAATTATATAGCTATTCTTTTATACATTTCTCAAATTGTAAAACTGTAATTTACATGTATAATGTAGTTCTATTTTTTCAATATATTGTTAAGCAGGAAAAAAATAAATTTCAAATATCATCTCTGCTTATTTGTTCTTTCTTTACGAAGAACGTTCTTGATGCTCCTCTTCAGTTAAATTCAACTTTTAACGATCCATTTTTACAAACTAAACCTTATGTATAAACAAATTTATATTAGCACCACAAAATACTTTTTTTATATACATTCAGCAACGGATTTACAAGAGGAGAGTTAAAATTCACAATTTGATAGTCATGTTCACTTTTCTGATAAACTTAAACCTTCCTTTATATAAAACCGTCTTTCGTCGAAACGATAGCAGCTAATTCATTCTAGGGTTTATTATAAACTCTAGGATGATCTTTAGAGCTCGTACAAAAACACAGAGATTTTATTCTACATCATGGTTTTTATTTTAAATTTCATACAAAGTTTCTATATTTTTTTTTTGTACATGGATTTTTATTCATAATTTGTTGTAAAATTTGCAATACTTCATCACGTTTAACTATTTTTGAATGTTCACGCAAGGCCTCACCATCATCCCAAATTTGTGTTTTTCCTATGGTTTTGCTCTATTTTGTTGTTAAGATGTAGTTGTTTTTATAACTATATCTTATATATAAATAAAATTATATTACAGCATCACGAAATACTTTTTTATTTAGAGAGAGAAAAGTATGAGACGCTAACAAATTATTCAGGGAATGTAATGCATTTTTTATTCGAATATTATGTAAGAAAAGGTCTGTGTTTAAAATTTTAATTCATTAAACTATAAATCTTAATGCATTTTATTTTTTTTAAAAAATCACAAATATTTTCCTCTTTTAAAGTTTGAGCAGTCTTCGTTGCTCTGATTAATTAAAAAAAATCCATATGCAAAGTAAATGAAATTTAATTTTCTCGATTTGAATTTTTTTATACTATGGAAGGGCAAGATAAAATGTGTTTCTAGAGAATGATAAATGTGTAAGTTTAAGAAATTCGTTACTTTTACGAAACAATTTTTTACTTTAATTTTCTGTCACACTAGATTTATACAAAGGCTATAGACCTTGAAATTTGAACCACGATCAGATTTCTAAGATGAATTTCGAGTTTGTATCTCAATAATCTAATTTAAAAGTATGGGAGTGCTTGAAGGATCTCGTGGCACAGATGTGGCGAGAGAGATTCGAGGTCAGGTATAGATCTTTTCATCTATATACACATGGCTCAAAATTACAACCATATTGGTTACATTAAACAAATGTTCGTGTTGGAAAGAAATAAGGAGGTAGAAAAATATATATAAACCATCCAAATTTTTAAGCAAATAAATTTTTTGAAAACAAAAAATTAATATTCTTGTTTATACTTTGTTAAAGAGAAATAAAATGGAGTCATATTAAAAATGAATTTTTGTAAATCGTAATCCATTAGATCGAGCCTTTACTTATAATTAATCTTACGTGATACGGAAGATTCATTAAAAGCTTAGATCCACTTTTTTTCATCTTAGATATATTTCTAAAACATTAATTATGAAACTCCCTCTTCTGAGACGGAATTTTATCAAAGTCACAGTTTTTTCTTAGAATTGCACTAGAGCAGTGGTCTTCAAACTGTGTTCCACGGAACCCTAGAGTTCCACGACTTGCAATAAAAAAAATAAATGTGTATGCAAAATAGATTCATGTTCTCTAAAATATTTGTATACCCAAACGGATTTAAAGTTCATTCCTTCTATTAAGAAACTGAAAATTTTATTCATACATAATAACTTTATTTTGCAATACTTTTTAAACTTTTCTTATAATATAATAGAAGAATATTAAAATGTTTTATCTTCATATATATATATATATATATATATATATATATATATATATATATATATATACATATATACACTCACTTCCAAAAGTTAAGCACTGAGAGGAAAATGCTAATTTCCGGAAGCCAATCAGAATTGAAGAGGAAGCAATTCGCTGCAGAGGTAGATGGAAGTATACAAATATGTTAGGGAACAGCCAATCGTGCTTTCATGTCAAGAAATATGCAAAAAGGGCAGTCTTATAAGAAGCCAGTTTTATGAAGGGTTACAGGAGTTGATTGTAAGTACTGATAGAAGGTGTTTAAAACTTTCGTACAATTTGTTTTCAAGACATACGTGTTTCTATGACATCCAGAAAACGAATGGAAGATTTTTTGAGCTGGCATGCTGTGGGGCGCATTGAAGCAGGACAGTCGATCACAGATGTTGCTCTTTTCTTTGGCGTTCATCATTCTGTAATTTCACGTTTATGGAAACAATTCCAAACCACATAGACAGTTGTCCAAAGGCCCGTAGGCGGTCGCCCAAGGGTTACAACCCCGCGGAAGATCGATATATTGCTATTGTAGCCAAGCGGAATCTCAGAGCGATCTCCACACGTGTGACATCTATAGTTACAGCGTCCATTGGTAAGGCTATATCTCCAGCTACTGTACGCCGAAGATTACGTATGAATGGACTGTATGGACGGGTACCTCGAGTTTGTGTTCCTCTAACCGTCCAATCAAAGGACACGATTAAAGTGGTGCCGGGAATCATGGCAATTGGACTGTGTCTGACTGGGGCAATGTCATGTTTACTGATGAGTCAAGATTTGCTCTGGAGCCAGATGACAAGCGTATACTGATATGGCGTAAACAAGGAACTCGCAATCAGCCCCAAAACATCACCGAACATCACGCATTCCGAGGCGGAAGCATTATGGTGTGGGCAGGGATACAGCACCGACCTGTACATCTTTAAACGGGTTCTGTGACGGCTGTCCGGTATCGAGATGAAGTCCTAGAACTCATTGTGAGATTGTACGCTGCAGCAGTTGGACTTACTTTTGTTTTAATGGACGATAACGCACGTCTCCATAGAGCTGACATCATCGATGACTACCTGGAGATTGAAGGGATTGCGCATATGGCGTGCCAGCATATTCGTCTGACCTTAATCCAATTGAAAATCTTTGGGATGCTCTCGGCACGTGTTGTATATTCATGTTTCCCACCTACAGCCACTCTTATTGAGTTGGAAACTGCTCTACAAGAAGAATGGCGATTGCTTAATTCTGAGGTGGTTGACCACCTAATTGAAAGCATAGTCAGAAGGTGTAAACTTTGCATACAGATGAGGGAGGATCACATACCCTATTAATGTCCTTTTTTATTTTATGCTGTTTATTTTCACTTTATACATAATTCTGTTTAAGTCTCCAGTATGACATTATCTGATAACTTACAAAAATTTAATATTGTTTTCATTTCTGTATATAATTATTGATTTTGTTTTATGTATAAATATATATGCTACTTCACTGCCAATTTTTGTGTCAATCAAAGCAGTATTTGTTGATTTTTTTTTGCATTTTACATCTTCTTGCTTAATTTTTGGAAGTGAGTGTATATATGTTACTTACTAGATTGTGAATATTTTATTGTTTACTATCCTGAGCTCCGCGAGATAAATTTATACTAGTTAGTTCAACGTTTTGCAAAACTAAATTGTTTTCTAATGAAAATTACACCTTTTTATATTTGTGGGAAAAAACCTACAACATATCAACAGATCAAATATAAGTAAAAATAAAGCCTAAACTTTGTGTTTCAAATTCATGCAAAAGGCACAGTATTTCTCGCACAGCCGTTAACATTTTGAGGCCATTCAGAACAATGCGTGGTGGCAACCAAACCTAACCTTAGAAACAAATGAAGCTCAGAATATGTAATGCGATTGCAGTTATTCTCAATAGACCTGGTCTTTGACTGTTTATGTGAATTAGATCACAGATTAATATATAATGAGTAAATTATATTAAAAGTAGATTAAAAACTTTTAATAATAAATGCAATATTTTTTTAAGATATATTGTTATAAGTGTGTGCGTGGAATAGTTTTCCACGAAAATACTTTCTAGTTACAGGGGTTCCACGAAAACATCTTTTAGTTCTGAGGTTTCCGTGAGTTGAAAAAGTTTGAAGGCCACTGCACAAGGAGCAAGTGGCAGTAGACCTTACGAATGTGAACCACGATCAAATGTGATAAGGATAACACCGGAATTAGCACCTCAGTCTTATTTTAGAGTCGTTTCACAGGCGAATCAATTTGTATCACATATAATAAATCGAGAAAAAAAAATTGGGAACTTGTTTTAAATAGGCATCGTCTGTTTTCTTCACACGTAGTCAACAAGTAATCTTTGCTGGGGAACATGTCGTAATCCTTGCTTCTCTCGAAACCACGTTTCCCTCTCCACCATTGTTAGTTCAATCAATTGAAAGTATATTTTGGAAGCTACACTTTTCACAAGCGGATACTTGGTTTACTGAAACTGAAAAGTGCATTTTATTTCAACGTGGAGTTGTTCATTGAAGAAGTTAGAAATTTTGTCCTATATTGGACAAGTGATGTGAACTGTATAAAGACCAAATTTATAGAAATGAAGCTTGGACGATCAGATTTTATGTAAACTTTGATGCAATGAAGTTTTTAAAAAAAAACTGCAATCTGTAAATTTGTTTCACTGTTTGTTCTTTTCAAGTACTGTGTGTATGAAAAATTATTAAGTTTTTGATAATACATTATACTTAAAGTTTTGAAATACATAAAATTCAGTTTATAATATATATCGCTAATAATAATTGGTAATAAAAATTCTATTCTTGTACAAACGGGAGAAGCATATAAAAATTATACATTTATATTTTGAAAAAAGCAAGTTACATTTTCGATCATCGTTCCCCCCCCCCCTAAGTGTTATGTGAGAGAAGTTTCTAATTATTGTGTGTGTGTGAAAAATAAAAATTAAAAGTAAAATTCTACAACGTAGACAATGCGTACAAGTAAACGTACACAGTAAAATATTACCTGCAATTTGTGGATGTTGTAATCAACAAGTTGTATTTAATAAAAAGGATTTTTTTCCCTGTGTTCTACACATTTTGGGCATAATTGCTACCTTTGTCAAGTATTCTTTTTGTCCTGTATCCAAAGAAATGATGATTATCAGTATTACATGCATAAACAACATACTAATTACGATTGAAAAACACAAAATATATTTATATTAAATATATACAAATGGGGTATAATTATTTTATCTTACTTAGAATACCTATGGCCGTAATGAGCTTGCCGCCGCAACAGAGCTTTTGCCTAAAGGTACCTCTAGCACTTTTATTTCTTTGAAAGAAAATGACCAGTTATTTTTCGATAAGCTCTTGGTCAAAGGTCTTTGTTTTATGTGACACATTGTTTATTTACACACGATCATCTGTTATGCAAGAAAAGTCTTCCTTGGGCAAAGATTTCGATTAATTTTTACCCTGAATGCTTTGACAAGAGATGGTGTTCTCACCGATTGCAGACGACTGCATATGCGAGGCAAGCAATATGCTGTTGGTCTCAGAAAATCTCTTATTGGTTTAATAAATGAATAAGCTGTTGATGTCTAAATGTTTAAGAACCTTAAAAAGTCTTTAACGCGCTGTACTTTTTTTGAAGCAGAGAAATATCTGCGATACGCTTCTGCTCAAAATGTCAAAGTTCTAACTGATTTAGAACAACATGCGTAAAAGACAATAATTATCTAAAAATAGTGCAGACGATCTTTAACAACGAAATTTAATATCGGTTACTGTGTTTGAACCGCAGCAGACAATATAATGCATACACATTTAGGGAAGTCATATGATCAATGTAAGGTTACAATGGAAAGTCAATATTTTGGTCTTTTTCAGCTCACATAAATATCACAACCCCCCTTTTTTAAAAAAAAAAACAACGGTGATCCCTTCGGAGTCAGCTTTGTCTCCGTGTTTGAAAAGAAGCAAAGTTGTCTCCTCTTTTCACACTTAAGGAGTGGTAATAGAAAACGAGCTGACAAGCACAAAGCTTTCTCGAGATTATTCCTTTTGAAGAAATACACTTGCTTTTAATTCGTAATTTCCCACAATATTTCTCTCACTATATAAAAAATAGTTTTTCGTGATGCTGTAATAAATATATTAAGTACTGTCAGAACAATGCCAACGTTCAATATAACTCGCCAAGTTTGCAACACCGATTTCGCCTTTATTGAATTGGCAACCATGTGCTTTGTTTCATGTAATGTTGCCAAAACGGTTTCGAAAATATATTACTACAAGCTCTCCCAGAAAAATATCACAACGATTGCCTAGACTGGAATCGTTGCATGGGAAGAAAGGTGTTGTCTCATACGAAGCTTTGTTAACAATCAATGGAACTAAGTACTCAATTTTCCAGGAAGCTGCAATATCTCATGATAATAAAATTATAGACTTAAAGAGAGATAAGTTTAAGAAAACAATAATTGGATAATTTTCTACCTACTTTTCTTTTTCTCCTATTAACCGACATGAAAAAAAAAATTAATTTTAATTTTGGATTTAAAAAGAAAAAAAACAACAGTTAAAAAATAAATGCAAAAATGAATAAAATTGCATTTTTTCTATTATAATTTTTTATGTAAGACTAATAAAATATTTCTTATTTTTGAATAATTTGAAATTCTTGTTTGTATTTCCCTTAATTTTGTCACTTATTACACCATAATTCAACCCCAACCAAATGATAAATCCGATACACGAACTCATATAACGCTCTCTCTTCCATTTTCCCTTTCTAACATGAGGATTTGAAGGTGACAATTTATTATAATTAATGCAGAGGCAACTTGTTAGTGTTGTGGTTATTCCAAAATTTCCTAGAAAAGTTAGAAGATTGTTTGTCACCTTAACGTATTGTAATTAATACTAGTAAAATTAAAGCTGTAATCTTCAGGTTAAAGGATCTCCCAGGCTTTGTATTTGTCATATTTTGAGTTTACCGAAAGACCCCTCTCTCTCTCTCTCTCTCTCTAACATGCTTTCATTAAGAAATAGTTGGGTATGGGGTTATTTCAAAGTAGGGGTCTTTAAACTTCATTGACCCATGGAACCCTTAGATGTTTTACCTCTTATAATATATTTTCGGGGAACCCCATTTCGTGCTAACACTCTTAGAAGAGCAAATTTAAAAGTAATATTCAAAATAGATCAACATGTTATATGTACTTCATGTAAAGGCGATACAAAAATATTGCAATTTGTTTTCTAAAGTTTTAATATGCAATTTTAATACCCGTATTTACTCATTTATAATAATAATTTGTGGTCCAAGCGTTATCTACCCATGCATTATATTTAGTAAATGGGATTTATGTGCTTGTATTTTTTTACGTAATATCGAAGTCTATGTCTATTAAAGGTATCTGCAATCACATTTCATATTCTGCGTTTAATGCTTTTTTATGCAAAGGAAGAATAGTAGCCTATACGAATTGAGGGTTTTCCTTCAGAGAAATTGGTCAACGTGTAGGACGAAACCAAGCAACTGTGATGCGAATCTGTCATCGCTGGATGCAGGAGGAAACGATCAACAAACGAGCCGATGGCACCTACCTCGTTACACCATTGCCCGTGATGGATCGCACAGCCCCATCGCGAACCATAGAAGAACAGATTCAGTCTGTTACGCATCTTTCGGTGTCCGCTCATACCATTCGAGACCATTTGCAGCAGAATGGAATGTCCACAACGCAGCCATTGCTTCTTTTACCCTTGACAGGCGTTTGTACCGCCAATGATGCTATGAACGGTGGATATGGACAACAGAATAGAACAACATTGTATTTACTGACGAATCCCGCTTCTGCCTGCTACATCACGATGGTCAGATTCGAGTTTGGAGACACCGTGGTGAGAGGCTACTGAATTGTTGCGTTATGCATAGCTACACTGGTCATGTACCCAGTATCATGATTTGGGGTGGTATTGGATTTCACTGCCACACCCCTCTTGTACGCATTGTCGTTACACTGAACAGTCAGAGCTTCATCTCTGAGTCATTGAAGCCCGTGGTCCTCCCATAAATTCAGCGCTTGCTATTAGCCATATTCAGACAGGATAATGTGCAACTCTACGTGACACGCAATGTTCAATGTTCTTCTTTACCCATCAGATTGAATAGCTTCCTAGGTGTGCTTGTCCTCCCGATCTATCACCAATCGAAAAAACGTGTGGTTCATACTTACACAACGAATGACGCGGGGTGCACCACCCGCTGCTACACCAGATTAACTTTGGCAATATGTGGAAGCCACATGGAATCATGTACCCCAAGGATACACCCAAAGCCTCTTTGATTCTATGACGAGGCGTGTGGCAGCGGTTATAGCCAACAACGACGGCTACACTAATTACTGATTTTATCATCATCCACATGTCACAGGAGTCTAATTTCATTCGTTTGATCTGTTGTGATATCTCTGGCCCTTCTTGATGTTATATTTTTTGTAGCCAGGTGTATTATGAAATTAATAACGTAGTTTGAAATCGCATACATTTATCATGAATCTTGTAACAACCCCATTGAGGTTTTTGGTGTTTGGGGGTTCGAGCAAAGATCAGCCATAACTAGTTAAAATTCCATTTTATTATTTCTCTCACTAACTTAAATCAAACAAATGAGGGTAGGAAATGCACAACGCTACTAATTAGAAAAGCAATCACATGGTTAAAAGGATACTTAACATATGAGAATAATTTGTTTCACTTATTCTTGGAACACTTTGGACTTCTACGGTATAATTCACCGTAATTCTCTTATTTGTTGCACGACCTACGTCGTTATCATTAAACTCAATCTTATAACTTATTCGCCAATTAGCAATAATTGACCATCCAGAAACTACTCGTCGACTAACTCTCAACTAATTTCGCGTACCTAAATATCCACGTTTAAATATAACAACTCATTTACATAATTCAAGTATTTTTCTTCGGGAGAAATTTCTAATAGAACATACTGTTAAGAAGAAATAAATTTATCCCAAGATGATTAGTTAAAGGTTCACGGTAGACCCTTACAATCTTAAATCTATCACTTTCAGTAAATAATTAAATTAATATTATTAACACATACATATTGCCTTAACACATAGAACAATACATTAATTATATTTGAAAGAATTATTTTAAATTACTCATTGCTACTTGTATATAATGGATCTGTTAAAACTGTGTGAGATAAGTATAAATCACCATTTTCATTATAAAGGTCTTAGTTATGCTGTTGCTGCAATGCTGAAATCCGATAAACGACCCCATCCTGTAATAACGTTTTGAGAAGATCAACTGTACCCCCCAACACAGTAATATTTTACGGCTTTAACAACTTTTTAAATTTTTAAATCAGAGAAACTTTTTTTTAATTTTTAAAACTGTTTTGATTTTGCAAGTTCATTTATAATTTTAAAAATACCAAACTGAACAAAATTATTCATATTAAAGTTTTAATCCACGTTTTGATCAATATTTAAAAAAAAATATTTGCTAGATTTTTGTACAAAACGGATGATCATCATGAAATGACGCCTTGATCCCAATTAGAAAATATGACTCAGTAATAATTAAATTATTTTGTAAACTTACCGTAAAATCTGGTGTTTAACGCTTCCTTTTAACACCAAAAGTAAGATCGAAATTTAGAGTGTGCATTATACCCCGGGCATAAAATGATAGATTCGAAATTAAA
>BMAO01023791.1:0-44115 GCA_019973975.1 Trichonephila clavata
TTATGACTTTAAGTCAAAACAGTATTTTTCTTGACTTTTGAATTAAAGTTTTCTCCTATTTTGTTTTAAAAAAGTATGTGCCTTGTTTTTAATATAAGACTTTTATAGGAATTTAGCGAAAAAAATGTGAAAATTTTTTTTTGACGGATTACTTAAAAAAACAAATTTAAGGTATGTGGCTAGAATTTCTGCAGAAATTCTCCAAGAAGTTAATGTTAGGGGACTAATGCTTCCCCATCACAATGCATCTTCCCATAAAGCCTGATTAACAGTTGAGTTTCTTAAATAAAAGCAAATTAAAGTGATAGAACACATCCACCTTATTCTCCGGATCTACCAATGTGTGACTTTTGGTTTTTCTTTAGTCTAAAAAAGAACTTAGTGGACGTCGTTTTCATTCAAAGGAGAGATTGATGTGGCTATAAATACATTTTTTTCACTAATCCAAGAAACGAATGGTTTCAGGCATTTAATCAGTGGAAAATTCGTCTACACAAAAGTGTAAGGATGCTAGAGGAGAGTACTTTGGCCACTCCTAAAATTTTGTAAGTATAACTTTAAAAGCCTAAGAGTATCTCAAAAATTTCAGAGTGACCCTGGTATTAGACAAATTTGTAACATGCCACTCTCTGATACAATCATCGTACAATTAATTGAGCTTTTCGTATGTTTTGTAAAGAAGAATTTAATTTTCCTTTAAAATCAATTCTATAAATTTATCATGCAGTTGAATAATCAGCATTGCTGTTGGAATAGCCATTTTAAAATTTTTGGTCGGTTCTTTCAACAGTGTATGTTAAATTTTAACTTTGTTTTATTGAACCTTTAAAGGTTCAAGGCGGGAGTATTTTAATTGAAGGATGGAAACGGGTAAAAACGCCTGTGACGCGGCTCCGACCACGCCTTGTTTTTGGAGTGTAACTGTTTGTATATAGTGTGGGTAAAACAAAGAGCTTTCAGCACTCCACTCTGTTGTGTTTTCTTGAGTCGTGTCTATTCATTTTAGAGATCGTGTCTATTGACCACTTTTAGTGCAAACAAACATATTTAAATTATATTACTTGTATATTGGTTTTAAAATTTTAGAAAAATTTATCTTGGCCCATCAAATTTCCTTTTTGTTTTATTTTTGGCCCATGACCGAAAAAGTTTATCATCCTTGGCCTAATATGTAAGTACCCGAAAGACTATGAAGTAAGCGAAATAAGAAACGCGCCGGGGCGTGATGGAATTGCATGACAACATATAGATTCGTACTTGTGTGAATCCACGTGGTGACGTCTACTTAAGAAAAACTCATTTGTCGTGATTTTGAACGCAACTACTGCATTTTTGCCATCTAAATATTGTAGTTATTAGATCTTTCGTTTATTTTAAGTGTGTATGCATTTTTTAAAATGCAATATTTAATTCTTCTAAATCTTCACCAATTTATTTGTATTCCGCTGTAGGCCTATCAGACGCGGTTTTAAATCACGCCAATCAAGCCTTGAGACGGAAAGTATTTTATTCAAGATGACGCCTCGCACAAAAAATAGTGAATAGTGAAGAATAATAAAATATTACTGAAACTTAATGAAGCAACTGAGAACTGTAGAACTACAACCGTTTAAAAAGCTTAAAAAGTGGAACAAGAAATGTACTTACATTTTCTATGTAAAATAGCGCTGAAGAGTATAAATACCAGGAAGAAAAAATTGAATATCAAAAATTTCAAAATGCTGAAAGAAAAATAAACTCAAAAAAAGGAAAGCAGTAAAAAACATAAAAAAAAATTGAGGCAGAAAAGAACTAAGTAATGAAAAAAATTGATGAGTTTATTGTAGGAGGTGAAAAAAATTATGAAATCTTTTTAAAAAAATAAAACAGAAATTCACAATTTGCTACCATTAAAAAACAAGAATTCTGCCTGACTGATTTATCATTATGTCAGCTAGAATTCATACCATAAGATTCATAATGAACAATTCGATCAGCCAATTTATCACTTTTTTGAGAGACACAGTTGTTATGTTTTTATCATATACATCAATAAAATCTTAACTAAGATTGAAAAAAAATTAAATCCCTTAAAAAAAGAAATTGACCAAAACAATGTATTTGGTAAACATAGTATTCCTCAATAATTTAAAGCGAAACTCTCATACTCTTTAAAACTGTAATCGTGGTACTCACCAAGTATTTCTAGCATATCCATTACGAACGAAAATAACAAGAATGGAATACTGCAACAAAATAGTGTCCAATATAGAAACGGTTTTTATACGGTTACCTTAATATAAAAATTATATTAAAAAAAAACTAGGATCATATACTTAGAAACGCTGTAGAAAGCATATTACCCCAAACGGTACAAATCAATATAACTATATTGTAATGTTATCCCCCAATCAATTAGTACCTTTATATACACACTCCAATGTTAACGAAAAATAAATTAGTATCTTTATGTACACGAAAGCCCAGTGGTTAGTGCATCGCGCATCCACACCGCAAGTCCGAAGTTCAAACCCCGGAATGTGTGTGTGTGTGGGCAAGGTTGAATTAAAAATTTAATTTAAAAACATTGTGTTTTTAGTCTAATACCCTTTTTGCCAGAATTAATTCAGCTAAACCAGGGATGGCGAACCAGCGTTCAATGAGTTGAACAGGCTGAAAAACCTGTCCAGTGATAACTAAAAAGTAAAAAAACTTTTTAAAAAACAAACTTTTATTTAAACGCGCTAAAAAGAATAAAATAAACTTTTCCTTTAAAACTTTTTTTACTATCAACTTATAACGTCATTACACAATTTATATGATATGAAAGCTTGTCGCGAGATTTAAGTACTCGTATTTACTTGGTTTGAATTTTTACAAATTAAAATCAATCAGATCAAGATATTTATTATACTTGTCTATCTACACAGGTAAATCTCGCGACAAGCTCTTGTATCATATAAATTGTGTAATGACGTTATAAGTTGATAGTAAAAAAAGTTTTAAAGGAAAAGTTTATTTTATTCTTTTTAGCGCGTTTAAATAAAAGTTTGTTCTTAAAAAAGTTTTTTTACTTTTAGTTTATTTATATATATATTTTACTGTTTTGGCATGCCCTGGAAGCCTAAAAAGTTGAAGATTTGAAATAACATCTCATTGTATGGATTTTAATATTTCATTTCTATTTAATTAGATAATGGAAGTTAAAAGAATTCATCCTTTAATAGCTCAACCACTTTTACTAACACATACGTACGTTGTTAATATCATAGAAGATACCACTGCTGAGATGCATCATAAACTATCGATTCATTTGAAAAATATATAGACATAACTAAAAAACAAATGCAAGTTCATTAATACTGCCCAATTGCGAACCGCGATTATAACATTATAGTTTTTCTGAGTGGAAACTGCGGAATCTGACATTTGTATTGTATTAGCTTTACCGAGTCTTCAAAACCGTCTTCATTTAGGTAGCTCTCGTTTTTCTTGTGTCATACAACTTTACTTCTCTTTCAATGCCGTCCTGAAGCTGACATTCTTATTTTATCCATTTACCCTTACTTTGTCTTTGGACATTGTCCTTGCTTAGGATGCTGACGCTTTTATTGTATCGACCTAGTTTTACCTTGTCTTAAAAATCCGTCCCTAATTAGGAAGCTTACGTTTCTACAGTATATTTACCCTGTCTTAAAAATCCGTCCCTGATTAGGAAGCTTACGTTTCTACAGTATCTTTACCCTGTCTTAGGAAACCGTCTCCGATTAGCAAGCTCACGTTTCTATTGTATCTTTATCCTATCTTTGAACACTACCGTCGCTAAGGAAACTCACGTTTTTATTGTATTCACATAACTTTATCTGGTCTTTGGATGCCGTCTCGGACGAGGAAGCTCATGTTTTAAATATGTCAACATAGCTTTAAATACTGCTCTGTCTTTAAACACTGTTTCCGATTGTGGAAGAATTATTGAAATAATTTGTGCTCATTTCATTAAAAAAATACTCGTATTATCTTTGAGTAACTTAAGTATAAGAATTCGCTGCAGTAATCCCGTTTGTCAAATGTGTTGATTCTTTACCTGATAATTATCTCTATTTTTGATGTACGTTAGAAAACTTAAAATTGCTAATGTCATGTAGATATTTTAGTTTATCTTGTCTTTGAGTTGTTATTCATGAGTTTTAGAGAATTAATAACTGAAGAATTGAGGGTTTTTAGAGTGTTTACTCTTCTTTTATGTTTTTTAGTGTTATTTTTGAGATGTTAAAACAATAGATTGAATTGACTAATCACAATTCTGATTTTGAGTTCCATAACAGAATACAATTTGATAAAAAAAAAATATTAGTGTTAGTCTTATAATTTAACCCCGGTCACACGTTTTTTAAAGTTTTAAATATTAAATCACTTTTAAATAAAAATTCTCCAGTTAATTTTTAATTTCCTTATTAATGATAAATATTTGTTCCATCAATCTATCTTCCTTATAAAGTGGTTGATTTGTAAAAGCTTAAAAACAAATTTTTTTCTTAAATTTCAAAAAGTTTAAATATTTTTAAACACAAACATGCGATTCATACCAATTAAAATTTCTTCATTTCTTTTAAACCAAACTTGATAGATATAGCTGTATTGTGTTCAAGTTTTGAACTAGATAACTATAATTTGTGTGAAGTTTTATTTAAATACGTTGAATGCCAGGTATATTTATAGATGCAAGGTTGTCCATGCTTAGTAACACTATCGAGAACAAAAGGCAGTTTAAAAACTGTGTGCTAAAATAAAAGGAAAAAAGAACTTCGTACACTTAAATAATGGAAATTTTACTCTTATATTGGCACCTAAAAGTCATGGAATACTTCAGAAATTTATAAGAAAAATCCCGTAGTTGGATATCCAAAATTTAACTTAGGAAAAATCAATATCTTACCCTATAAACTACAGTTAAATATAAATAGTAAAATATTTTTTTATTTGATTTTTGAAGTTCAATAAAAATAAAAATGTATACAAGAAAGGAAAAGAGTGCGACATAAAGGTAATCGAACATCGATTTTTCGAATTTTGATTCTCATGCTTAAAAATATTTATCAAATATCAGTATGTTGAACAATTTTTTTTTTTAGTATTCAGTTTATGTTTAAAGTATCGTTTGCAATAATTTTGTTTCTTTACGTATAAATAAATTAAAAGTAAAAAAACTTTTTTAAGAACAAGCTTTTATTTAAACGCGCTAAAAAGAATAAAATAAACTTTTCCTTTAAAACTTTTTTTACTATCAACTTATAATGTCATTACATAATTTATATGATATAAAAGCTTGTCGCAATATTTAAGCACTCGTATTTACTTGGTTTGAATTTTTAAAAATTAAAATCAATCAGTCAAGTTATTTATTTTACTTGTTTATCTACACAGGTAAATCTCGCGACAAGCTTTTATATCATATAAATTGTGTAATGACGTTATAAGTTGATAGTAAAAAAAGTTTTAAAGGAAAAGTTTATTTTATTCTTTTTAGCGCGTTTAAATAAAAGCTTGTTCTTAAAAAAGTTTTTTTACTTTTAATTTATTTTTTACTTTTTAATTATCGCTGGACAGGTTTCTCAGCCTGTTCAACTCAATGAACGCTGGTTCGCCATCCCTGGTTTAGCTGAATTAATTCTCTCGCAAAAGGGTATTAGACTAAAAACGCAATTTTTTTAAATCCGTAATTTTTAAGCAATTTTTTCAATCTTCGTACAGATCTTGGGTAACAATGTTCTACACACGAAAAAAAAACAGGTTTAGTGAGATTATCTTCATAAATGACAAAGTTATTAAATGTTTAATTAAAATTTTGACTATTTTTGAAAAACCTTAAAGAATATATTATTTATTTGAAATATTTTGAAGATAAGGGATATATTTCTTTAACATATTAGAAGAAAAATTTACTTATTTATTAAAAAACTTCAAAAGGCATTTAAATACTTGTATTAATCAATAAAATGCTTAAGATTCAAAACGCATGTTGTAATCAAAAATGAAAGTTTTATCAAATAATGATAATTTTTTGCTGGACATTGAATATCTTCTACGTAAGAATCTATTTTTTTAATTGCTCAGGTCATCTTTAGAAACTTGATTTTGAAAAAATAATTAATCATCGCATTTTTTTTATATAGTCAGATCTCCATGTAACGAACTTCTATTTTGGGAATTTCTCTATTTTAAAAACTGTTTCCTGTAACCAAGTACATATTACTCTTTTCTTCGTAAAATAACTCCAAATTTAATGAAATTTTTCTTCGAAGATTCGATTTTTTACTCTCCTTATTTTTAAAACATTTCAAGTCATTTTGCAAATTATTCTCTTTTGGCACATTTTATGGATATCAATAACCTTGAACTAGTTTTACAATGTGCCTAACTCATCTAAAGAAACAAAATTGCCATAATTTTCCAAACAAAATAAAAAACACAAATAAAATTAACAGCTTCTATCTGTAATTAAATTTAAGGACACATGTCGTAGTGTGTGTTTAGATTACTGGTGATAAAATGAGGTATATTTAAATTACTTGCAGGCTTAAAATTAGAAAATTCATTAAAAAAAATTCATTCATTTTAATATAAAATTATTTTTTTTTAAATTGAAAATACATTGCATTTCTGGATAATATTTTTCTCTTATTGTTTTCCTAGTGGATTCCTTTTTGGATGGGTAAGATACATAAAAAATGATCTTTCCGATTCTGTAATTAATTTTTGTCTGAGTTTCATAGATTAAAGTTAGATAAATTTTTTAAAGAATTTCCACAATACTCCATCTCGGTTTAACTTGGCAGCGTTGAGAAAGGTATTTAATGTACCAATCTACTTGAAAAACAGCTTTACTTTTTTGTTTTGAATTTAAATCCAAGAAAATAGATAGAAATTTGTAAAAAAGAATTGCATACGTTGTAGAAATTAGATTATTTTTACGTTGTAGAAATGTAATTATTTTTTTAGACAAAGTTAATTAATACCGTCAATAGCGCAACGTTATGAAATTCCAGTTTGGCTGAAAACCAATTTTCGACGCCAACTTTTGTCATTGTTGTAACAATAACATTATTACAACAATGCAGATATATCGAAGTTGGCGCCCAAAACTAGTTTAATGTTTTTAATTAATATCTTTTTAATTAATTACAATATCGGAATATAAATTGTCAAAACATGCATTGTCATCCAAACTAAACGTGTATACAAAATTTCAGCTCAATGGAGTGAAGATATCAGCTTCAAAATTGAGTTGCAACGTTCCACCCGAACAAATTACATACATACATACATTGTAAGTTAAATAAAAGCTTGTAAAAATATTCCGCTCAGTAAAGAAAGAAAGCAACAAATGTAATTCGATTTTTAATTTTTATTATAAAAGGGCCTGCTAAATTAGTAATTTTATCCAGCTGGATTGATTATTGCTTGTTAATAAAACTTCTTAGAAAAAGGGAAATAAAATTTATAACGAGAGTAAAATTGCCTGGGCCCATAAAACTAACTCGAAAAAAGAAAAGATTTATGGTTAAAAGAAATGTGAAAATTCAATGTTTGAACTCTTTAAAATTTAATCAATAGTTTTCCTTTTTAATCTCATTGGACATGTACTCAGTTTAACTGGTTTCAAAAGCCATTCTACGAGAAATAAATTTGTGTGAGTCCAAAGGAATATATATATATATATATATATATTGAATATATATATATATATATATACTAGCTTTTACCCGCGGCTCCGCTCGCGTTGATGTCTTTAAATAACTGCCAAAGCCGTAATCATTAGCATTAAAAAGTAAGTAATATATTCGTAATATGGTAATTTTTTTATTGCTTGACTGGAACCAATAAAATTTAAAATTCTAAAGTTGAGCTTAGTTTAAAAAAACTGAAAATGTAATTTATTATAATAATTAACAACAAAAATTCAATAACTTAAGGTATTAGTATTTTTAAAAATCGAAAGTATCTACGTTTAATATATAATTTATCTTTAAAAGAGCTCAAAACAGAACTGTATACCATATTATATGTCCTTCCGTCAGTTGCAAATATGTGAAGATTTGGGCATTGGACACACCGATCAGGCTAAATATAGTTGGCCATGGGAAAAACATTGCTTTTCCAAATGCACCCCTGCTACCTGAAATGTTAGCTTTGTTAATAGCAACATTCAAACTGGAGATATTGAAGTCGTTTGAGTTGAAACGGTAGTCAGTGAAGATACTTGGAATTTGAGGTATGATAACACTATCCCTTTCATGACATATGTTAAAATATTGGCACCAAGTATATTCTGCATCAGTTTTGTGATCCAAAGCCTCGTTCCTTTACATAGTCAAGGAGCATCGAGATTTTGCATAACTGGTACATTTAGTTTTAATTGAAGTTTATGTGAGGGTACACCCGAAAGTTCAAGTGAATTTAAGAACTCCGTGGGATATGAAGTACTTTGTTCTTTATCCATGATTGTATTCATTTATAAAAATTTTTTCATTTCCCCCCTTCCCCAGCACGTCGTTTAAATTTTCAATGCTGATTTTATGGACAACGTCATTGTTATGCGCCAATATTGATCTTGCGCGCAACCACTGATCCCAATTTAAATTTTGTTGCACGCCCGGGTAAGCACTCTCATATTCGTTTTCAGACATAATTTTTCAAATTTTGCCCATAAGCTTGATGATTTAATAGAGACTGATTTCATCTGCGACAGCTTTATAGGGGGAGTTTTTGAAAATTCACCAGCCAATATATAATAAAGTACCATTCCTCCTGTAATATCTGTACTATCTCGTAAATCCTGAAGAGTCCGATTTTACGCTTCTATAGCTTTCTTTTGAGACATTGTACTTTCATCCCACACTAAAAGCTTGCATTATCGAAGCATCCTACTTGAGAGCTATTTTTTTCTGAAACTTCAGATGAGTGAATCTTCAAATGCAAGATCAAGCAATAATTTTAAAACGGAATGTGCAGTATGACCGTTGGTCAATAAAATCGCGGCTATACCAGAAGAAGTCATAGCAACTGCTATCTTCTGGGTTTTTCTGATTGCCATTAATAATAAGTTTAGCAAAAACGTTTTTTCTGTTCCTCCATCGGTTTCGAGAAAAAAGAGTGCACCACTGCCGGATTCTATTTTGCGTAACACTTCATGGAAAACGTGACTTTGTTCTGGAGTTAATTGAGGGATAAATTCTGTTACTTGATGTTGCAATGCTATAAAATCGTAGCTTAATTCTCAAGCAATTTCATTATCGATGCCATTTACGTCGACACATCTAGGAATAATCATTCCAAAATCATGTAGCTTTTTCCTAACTATTCTGAAAACCTTTATTGCTTTTCGTTGTAGATGTGTTCATTGAAAGGCAAATTCGGTTGTTTTTCGTCGCAAAATATCTTCCGCCATGTAGTCTTTGTACTTTTTCCAAAAGGTTTGAGGATTAGAAAGACAGAAGATGAAATAAGTATTGCGTAAAGCTCCCTAATTTTATTCGGCGAGTGACATTGTATGGCTTCCTCCATAGTAATATCTAGTATATATCTTTAAAGTAATACTTCCACGTAAAATATCTAGGTTCAGTATAAGTGAAAAATTTTTGTGCAAAATATGAATATTGTATAATTAGATTTAAAAAAAATTCAAAATGATAAACAATCGAAAAATCAACACCTTTTATGAAACTCTCCATTAATATTAACATAAAATTTTAAATATCACGCGCGCAATTCGCTAAAACTTTATTTAGTTTCCCTCTTTAAAATGTGGTAGAAAATTTGCTTTAAAATATCTGGGATTGTTGGAATAGAAAACTTCTAGGCCAACTTGGCGATATTTCTCAAAGCTTGGGTTTGACATTTAACAAACGAAACGTAATAAGCGTTGGACGTTTAATAAGAAAACCATTAAAAAAATTGCTTTTTGTAAAGATGCTAAATTACACAATATTTCAGTTATTTGTTACAAATGTGAGAAATTTTTATTAAAATTTCCATTATTGACCAAATGCATAATTTTGCGCCAACTTGGCGGGGAGTAAACAACGTCAACGTTTTACCCGCATAGTTCCGTTCCCGTAGGAATATGTGAATAAAATATATCCTATGTTATTCGCGGATAATGTAGCTTTCCATGGGTGAAAGAATTTTTAAAATCGGACCAGAAGAGTTCCCGAGATTAGCCGGAACAGACAGACAGACAGACAGACAGACAGACAGACAGAAAAACAGACAGACAACAGACAGACAGACAGACAGACAGACAGACAGACAGACAGACAGACAAAAATTTTAAAAATTGATTTTTTGATATATAAGTACCGTATATACTTTTAAATGCATTTAGTAAAAAGCTGCTAATTTGAAATTACAAACAGACACTTCAATTTTATTTATTTATATAGATAGATAATATATATAGAGAGAGAAAATTGAGACTTAGTTTCTCAAAGTCAATGATAAAGCAGCTAATATTTTATTGGATTCATTTGTTATTTGCACATGAGAGTCAATTTCCCATTTTTCATTCTAATAAGCATATAAAAGAATGGAGAAAGGAAATAACAGATTTCAATTATAACATTTTATTCGGAATTATATATCACAGTAGCAAAAGGAATAAAGATTGCATTAAAAGACGTTTTAAATGATGTTGTGAAAATAGTAAATTTTATAAAAGCAAGCGAATTAAATTTCAGATTGCTAGTTTTATTATGAACAAAATTATCTATAAAGCATAGAAACCTGCTTTTACATTTTGAATTCAGATTAATTTCAAATGAATGATAACAATCCACTATAATTATGTGAGGAAATATGATTGGGAGGTTTATCTTATTTAGTGAACATGATTGTGTACTATTCTAAATGAAATGCTCGTACATACATTGAATGTACATGTTATAAAAACTTAAAGAAAGAAACGACTGCAATTGGTTTAAAAAAAATCAATACCATTTTTGTATTTTAAACAGGATAATGGGTAATATTTTGAATCATTTCCAATGAATGAATTTTATGAAAATGAATTGAATTTAAAAGACAGTGTGAAAACGTGTATAAGGGATCATAATTTTTTAAAGTTAAAAATGTAAGAGAATACTTTCCAGAAGAGAAAACCAAGCATAAATGAATAAAAAACATTTCGAGTACTATGGTTAACAAGAAGGCCTCCTAAAGAAGGTGAAGGAACAACTTATCAACAGATAATGTTTCAAAATAAATTTAAGTAAGAATAACTCCTGAAAATTTGGTTGAAATTTCATACAGAATGTACAGAAAATACTCACACAGTTACCAACATTTAAATGCTATTTGGAGCAAGTATTTACATGCTTTGTATTAGACTTAGAAAAAAACACGTACACGGTAAGCAAAAAAATTCTTTCCGTTTGCGCGTTTCCATTGAAAGAAGTGAGAATAAGCGGGCAAATATTCGTGTATAACATGATTGAGAACCCGTCAGTTTAGAGTAGGAATATAAGTTGTTATAAACGCAGGTCCACTGCTCACATTCAGTCCACTGCTCGTTCGGAGTTGTTTTCTCTACGACTTCAAAGTGGGCTTATATAAGCCTCTGCATCAAGTCGCCTAATATGTCAAGCGTTTGGGGATAGTGCTGTCAATGAACGTACGGCAAGGATTGGTTCAAAAATTCAGGTCAGGTGATTTGTCCCTTTGTGATAAAGCTCGAACAGGACGACCACAGGCCTTGGATGACGGATCCCTGCAGGCGGCCATTGAGGAGAACAGTAGTCAAACGTGTGGTGAACTTGCCAGACAACTCAACACTTCCATTGAAATGGTTAGACTTCATCTGCACTGCTTAGGTAAGACGTACAGGCTGAGAAAGTGGGTTCATCACACGCTGTTGGAAGTCCATAAGCAATAACGAGTGGCAACCTGTTTATCGTTGCTTTCTCGCCACCGTAGCGCATCCATATTCAATCGGGTGCAGACCAGTGACGAAAAGTGGGTTCTGTATGACACACCCAAGCGTTCCAAACATTGGTTGTCACCCCAGGATACCGTCCCACACTGCACAAGACCTCCTATGCACCCACGCAAGATTATGCTTTGTGTCTGGTGGGTGAGTGAGTGAGCAAATATTTACGTTGCACTGTTCAGCTACACGAGGGCTTTTGACGACAGACCGCGTAATATTAAACCATGGTCAAGGGACGTGAACAACACCTGAGCTGGCACATCACCTCTTAACTACCACATCACACCAACGGGAGGATGTTTGAGCTCTCGACAGATTTGTGTCTGGTGGACTTGTCGTCAAGTGGTTCACTATGAGTTGCAACCAACGGTCCAAACAGCCACTGTGGACCTATATTCACAGAAATTGGAACGTGTACAACAGGCATTGAATCAGAAAGAGCCAGCACTGGTTAATCGAAAGGGTGTACTGTTATTGCATGATAACGCGAGGCCGCATGTCACGCGGGTGACCAGGAATACGATACAGCGACTTGGTTGGGAGACTTTGTGCCATCCGCCTTACTCACCTGACCTTGCACCATCAGATTACCACCTCTTCCGTTCCCTGGAGAATCATCTTCGTGGTAAATCCTTCACCAATGAAGCAGAAGTGCGCCAAGCTCTCACGGACTTCTTTGCGTTCCACACCCCCGAGTTTTACAGCAAGGGGATTGAACAACTGGAGACACATTGGCAGAAGGTGCTGGATGCCGATGGTGATTACTTCGAGGACTAACAATTGGATATGCTGTTTGTATGCCATGTTCTTTTGGGTTATTAAAAACGGCAAGAACTTTTTTGTTTACTTTGTAAAAGGAAAGAAAATCTCAACTGACGGACAAAGAATTTACACAAGTCATTGCCCAAACTTCCCTAATGTTCAATTGTCTCCACAACATATCCTCAGCTGCCCAGCAACTCAAGGTAGGTTTTTCAAGATCAGCCCAGAAGATTTGATCTTCTCTTGTAAAGCTGCTGAGGTTGCCGAAGCTGTCGAAGACAGCTTCGGAGCGATCTGAAGCTTTTTTTTTTATTAATCTGCACATCATGGATACACCAACAACATTTACTTGAAAAACCTTTATCAACGCAAGGGGGAGCAAAAACAATATATAGAATTAAATTAAGTGTAGTATAAGAAATGCGACAGCATACAACTTCAACAGAGCTATACTTTGAGATTTGTACAAAAAAAAAAAAAAAAATGCAAGCATGTATATGCATCACTATATCTGTGTCAGTAAATATGCAAGGGAAGGTGAGACCATGAGCCCGAAGTAATATTATTCACGAGTAAAATACATTAATTTTAAGTTATAACTCATTAATGAGAAATCCTGTAATTTTCCTTTTTTACTCCCTTTATATAAAATGCATATAACATGTTGATCTTTTAAGTATTTTCTAAGATATATTCTTCTAATTGTAGGATTGGGTTTCCTCAAAACACGTAATAGGTCTACAGGTGCCATGATTTGATAAAGTTTGAGGTTCACTGCTTTAAGTTATTAAAAAAATATTAATTGTCATCAGGCTTGTTTTTTTTAAAAAAAAAATGTAAGCATTATTCCCGCTAATTTATGTTTGAGTTTGATTGATTAGTTAAATTGCATTCCAAGGCAACCATTGGCTATTGGTAACGCGTACTTCGCAAAGTTTTGAACAGCGGTTATATATAAGCTATAAATATTATTCCAACAATTCATTACTTAAACTCAGTTTGTATTGCATTATGACACAAATAATGCTAAAACACACACACACACACACACACACACACACATACACACACACACACACACACACACACACACACACACACACACACACACACACACACACAACACACACACACACACACACACACACACACACACACACACACACACACACACACACACACACAAGTATTGTGCCTATCAATGACATAAATGAAGTATAATCCTAGTTTATAAAGAGTTGTCTTCATCTGAGCTGTATTGGGTGGATGTTCAAAAAGTGTTTGGAGGTGGAAAAACTAGAAACCAGCCAAAATGTGGTGACGTATTTATCAAACAGACAATAAACACTTTTTTTATAGTTTTTCCAGTTAGAAGCATCATCTGCTGACGAATTTTGTAACTAATTTTGAAACCCATTGAGAATAAATTCCTGGTTACCGAAGTAGAATGTAGCAAATTTATCTATCACCTCTTCCGCGTTTTTTAAAAATTTTTTCAAATTGTTGGTCATTTTGACAACACTTAGTACCTTAACTCTGCTACAATCAATTGTATTAAATTTTTAAGGATGGGCATTTGTCGTCTATTATATATATACACTATCTGGCCAAAAGTATCCGGACACCCAGTGGTATGGACTTAGAGCGTCCTGAGGCACATATTAATATGATGTTGGTTCCCCCTTTTGCATGGATGATAGCCTGCACACGTTTGGGAAGACTTTCCACCAATTTTTGATAGGTGACCATAGGAATTGCCTTCTAGGCGTCCATCACAGCTGAAGTGAGTGCTTGCAGTGAGGATGGTCGATTTGGCTGGCTACCTAATCTGCGCTCTAATTCGTCCCAAAGGTGTTCTATGGGATTTATGGCTCTGAGAAGTCCAGTCCAGTTTTTGAACACCATATCGTCAAACCACGTCTGTGCAAGCCTCGATGTGAGAATTGAGCAATTATCCTGCTGGAAGAGAAATGGACATTCCCCGAAATATTACCATAGAATTGGGACTGCAGCATTGTCCATAATGTCCACATATATCTCAGAGTTCATGTTTCCAATCACAGGAACTAACGGACCCAGGCCAAACCAAGAGAAACACCCCCAAATCATTATGCTTCCACCACCAAACCTAACAGTCGGCACAATGCAGTTACTAAAGAAACGTTCGCCGGGCATCCGCCAAACCCAGACGCTTTCCTCCGACTGCCAGACTATAAAGAGAGATTAATCACTCCAAAGAACAGTTTTCCACATGTTCACAGTCCAATGACGGTGAGATCTACACCATTGCAATCGATGCTTCGCATTCTGTGGAGTGATGTTTGGGTTATGAGCGGCAGCACGACTATGGAATCTCAAGTTTTTAACTCTCGACGGACAGTCCTGCTACTAACACTAATTCCTGATCAACTTTCGAACTCCTGAGAAATTTCCACCAACGAGGACTTGCAATTTTTTTTCACTACCCTTTTCAGATTTCTGCGGCTGCGTTCACCAAGATTTTCGGCTACCGGTTTGTTTTTCAGCCGTTTCACTGCCTCGACGTTTCCACTTTACAATTACATCACTCACAGTGGATTTAGGTTTCTGTAGAATCTCCGCAATCTCACAAACTGATTTCCCACAAAGGTGGTATCCCACTATACTGCCACGATCAAACCCACTAAGCTGATTTGACTTACTCATTGTCTGACAAACGCATAAATACAATCTGGCAAACCACTACCAACACTTTTATAGCTTTCAATTACGTATCAAATTGCGTCACTCGCTAGAACCACTTTTTTAAAGGGTGTCCGGATACTTTTGGCTAGATAGTGTGTATATATATATATAGATATATATATCTCACTTGTCATTTCATTCAATAAATTTCGAATATTGCTGAAGTTCATAATTGACGATAGGCTAGATATAATACACAATCATTTTTGAATGTAAATACCTTTTGGTTAGGGACGATTTTGTCGTAAGCCAGTGTTTCTCAAACTTTCAATATTTGTGACCCAATATTCACTCATAATTTTTCCTCATGCTTCCTCCCCCTCCATACAATAACATTGAATTAAATTCAATTATACTATACTTTGATACTAAAGCTAGAATACGACTTCAACATCTTAAGAGCCATCGGTGTATATAAACATCTCACTCAGCCAAAGTGTTATTTTCCCCGTACGTATATATTCGTATTTCCAAAGTACGATTTTTTCTGTGCATTGTTACACATAAAATTTTTCTGAATGCTATGGAAGGCAATAAAAAACATTGACAGTGGATTTAATGGATTAATTATAAACCGAACAAATTATCAAGATAATTGTTAAATTTTGCATATAACTTTAATTATGACAAGAACATGGGTTTTAGGTATTTATTAAACTTGTTCTTAACTTAGTTTTGTTAAATTAATTATCAAATACATTGTGTAGTATTCATACATCTTTAAGTATATTATATCAGGTAAATGTGTATTTTATTTTTTTATTATGTAGAAGGTATTCTGTTTACTTTCAGTAAATTAGTAATTCTTTAAAATAATCTTTTCAATATGCTTGCACCCGCCTCGTAGAGTTACACGCCCCCCAAGTAGGGCACGCCCCAGAATTTGAGAAACGCTGTCCTAAGTTAACCAAAACGAATCTAATGTAGGACGAGAGTGCTAGATAATTCTATATAACGTTTGCACTTTCAATATTAAGTTATAAAAAGTTCATGAAAAATTTCATATGATTTCGTAAGAATGGAGTATGATTTTAAAAACAGCTTAAATATAACGACTTTTTATCGAATAAATCTTACCATTTCTAATTTAGATATTAAGTGTCAAACTCATTACTAGAAACAAGAAAAGAGCTGATGTTTTCATTATCATTTGACAAGAAAACATATGAGTACCTTTTTTTCAAAAAAAATGTACAAAAAATTTAAGTTTGTTTTTCTTTTTTTGGATAATATTGTTTATTTCCCTTTCTTATGTGCTCTAAGGAAAACCCCACCAATCCTTCTTTCTCTAATCATTACACCAGTACTGTTTCTTTAATATTAGCTTGGCAAAACCAAATCATCTCGCAATTGTAACCTACTTTCAAATTAGAAAATCAACACTAAAAGTAGACAATACTACTGTTAAAAATAAATAAACCTTCATATTTTAATTATATACAAATCAATTTATATGTTTCTGAATATTTTTTTTGAAAAATAAGGAAGAAAAACTCTAATATGTAAAGGTTAAACCCGATATATTTTCTGATTTATTTGTTAAAACTCGAGACAGTGAGGACTAGAAAAGTTGCTATGTGAAAAAAGATGGAAATCGCGGAGTGAACACAACTCGCCAAGATTTGTAAATGACCGAAAAAGGCAGCAAGATAAGAGAAGTGACTGGGTGATTTTACACGATAATCACGAAACCTTGAAGGTGAGGAAAAAAAGTTAAGAAACTGGAAATCATCTTAGAGGGAACGTGCTGTAATTGAGATACAAGATATTGCCACCAACATAAGCAATTTCTACCGACAAAAGTTCTTGAAGAATTACGTGATCGCACTTATGTTAGGAAAGTGGTTTTTCCATCATAACATAGTAGACAGATGTTTTAAGTCAATATTTGTGGCGTAGAATTTTGGAAGAATATATGCCAATTCTAAAGGGTGGCAGTGGGAAATCAATACTTCCGAAACGAGGAATCCTCAAACTAATGTTGAAGGTCATTTAGTCCTCTACCGTCGAAAATTGGCTGCACGAAAAGGATGAGGTCTTTGCTGCTATTACTTATATCGGCCTCAATGATTTTCGGTGAATGGAAGAGCGTTATTACTTCGTTCAGAAAACTGTCATATTTCCACACAACTGGCGCTTTAACTTGCATTGATGTGGAGGTAGAACTATATACAACAAGACCAAGTGACTCATAGTTGAGTCAGGGTCGTAGCTACCGCCGTAGCAGCCATATAGATGATACGGGGACCTCAATCTACAGGGTCCCAAACATGTGTAACTGCAGCCCCACTAATAGGACTCTCACATCTAAAAAAAGGCCTCGAAGGATTTTTCATACAGGGGCCTTCTCAGAACTAACTACGCCTGTAGGTTGAGTTCTCCAATGAGTGATCCTCTGTTTAAGAAGTGATAGTTTCCCCTTACGTGTCTGACGTCAAAGTGGCAACAGTTTCAACATTACTGTAACTGCGGAAAACTGCAATGTTTGTTTATACTATATCATGGTTTTGCATGCATGTTGGTCAGTCAGTATTGGTGACACTATGATGAACCAGCAATCGATGGATGAAGTTCCATTGTCGATTCATCGTATAAGGCTAAATAGATCTCCCGTCGTGCAAGTATATATATTCAATAATATTTATCTATTAGATAAATCTCAGATTTTAACAGCCTTTATCAATCAACAGGTATTGTAAAGTACCTAGATACTTCCTTTAATACTGATGTCCCTGTTTATTTCATGTCTTGTGTATACTACAGTGCTTCTCAAACTTTCAATATTTGTTTCCCCATAATTTTCATTGCGTTTCCCTCCTTAGAAAATATCAACGTATTTAATTGAATAATACTACAGTTTGACACTAACCTCTTAAAGCGACTTTAACCTCTTAAGTGCCACCAGTGTGTATAAACGTCTCCTCAGCCAAAGCATTAATTGCCCCGGACGTATATATTCGTCTTTCCGAAGAACAATCTTTCCTGTACACTGATATCCATAAAATTATCCCGGAGGATTTAGATTGCAATAAAAGGGCCTTGACAATGTTTGTGAAGGATTTACTTATTTATTCCTTTTTTCTCCACCCCTCCACCCCCGAACATCATATACGCGCGCCCATGTGGAAAACAGTAGCATTGGGAAAAGAATAACGTAACTTTTAATCATCAGTTAAGTTATTAATTATAAATCGAACAAATTATCAAGATAAGTATTAATTTTTGCATATAATTTTATGTATGATGCCCATGGAGTCACCGATAATTATTAAACTTGCTCTTTTAACTCAGGATTGTGTGTGTGTGTGTTAAATTAATTATAAAATACATTATGCAGTACTGATACATTTATAAGTGTGAATGTGTTATGTCAGAATGTATTTTGTTTGTTTATTTTCAGTAAATTAATAATTTTTTGAAATAATCGTTAGTTTTCGACTTTTTATTATGCCCGCACCCTCTCGTAGAGTTATAACGCCTGCATAGGGACGCGCGCCCTACAGTTTGAGAAACGCTATACTATAAGTGTGGACAGCAACTCCAGAAGTTACAGGTGCGTAAGGTGGCCGTAAGGCTAGACTAGTAGTTAGAGCATCTGACCCCTGACCGGAAGGCCTGAGTTCGATGCCCGATGCCACCAAATGCCCGCCGAGTACAAATCGGAGAACGTGCTTGTTAAATATGTGGGTCCGAACGGTGTCGCCATCTATCGTGTTGCGTGAGCAAAATTACACTGTCACCCTCTTGGGGGCTCAAAGCTTAGGCTAACGACAGGCATAAAATTCTAGCCCTTAGCCGCGATGAATTTCCTGGACCTTGATCTGATGTTACTATCGATCAGGTGGCATAAGCAACAACAACAACAACACAGCTGCGTGAAACGTGAGCTTCAACTACTATCCTAAGTGGATGAATTGTGGCAAATGGTCGATGTTTTGTCCGACTCCCAGGTTTTAACTTACCCATTTTTCGACCCCCTCCCTCCAAATTTAGCTATTTTGTATCACCACTTGCATTAATCCTACGACCTATACCACAAAATACCTATATCTAAAAACCACGAAAAAAAATCTCCTATATCTCTGATTTCTTTTAAAAAAAAGTTGTCGCAAGTAGTCAGATACCTTTAACAATAGAAAATTATAAAGAAAATTTTTAAATGGCAATATTTCATGCGAAGTCATCGCTATATATGAAGATTTCTTTTTATTGTGTTTGCTCCGGCAAAATAATCGTTTGAGAAAATATAATGTTTAACCACCTGTTTTTTTTTTCTTTTTTCATCTTTTTGACTTTTATCAAGACAGTTTTCATTTTAAGATATAAAAGCGGAAATGCACCCGAAAGTATGACGTCGACCAATATTCACATTTGCAAGTTGAAGATGGTTGCCATGACAACATACTAAAAACCTTCAAAACAATTTCGTATCTACGTAGAATAGCCTTTTTACTTGCTTGATGGTTTTTTCTGCATTCAGAAAAAAGTACAAAAATATTCGTTGGCTTGTAATGCAGAGTAAAATAAAAGATTTAATGAAAAGCTGAACTAAAACTTTAAAAACAAAAGAGGAGAAAATCGAATACATCTGAAACAAAGCTACAGTAATAAAATAAAGACGCAGAAAAAATATTAACATATTTTACAAAAACAAAAAAAAATGTTACGAAAATGCATTTTTAAAGTAGGATAATATAAATTATAGGTAAAATATGCAATTACACAAATTTTATCTTCTAAAATTCCTTGTTTTCTATCTTTTCACTATTTCTTTCAAATTTTTCAATGTAAAATATCTTGAAAATAATATCATTATACAGTGAAAACGTATCGTCAAAGCAGAAAAAATAGTGAAATTATTATTTGTCTTATATACTTTAGAAGAATATACACTCTTTTTTTTTTTGCACTAGAATAACGGAAGATCTAACTATTGGGATGCAAGGATAAACAAATTTTAATAGGGGAAAGTGTAATCAATATTTTGAATAATTTAAAGCAAATTGCAAATTAAACTCTAAGAAAGGAATCATTTGGCAAATAAAAAAACGGAAGAAAATAAACAGAAAGCTGTGAAAAAAGCCAGTAATTCCCCAGCACTTCTGTCATTTAATATATATATATATATATATATATATATACATATATATATATATATATATATATATATATATATATATATATATATATATATATATATATAATAAAACAAAATAAAATAATAAGAGACAAAATTGTACTTTCTACAACGCTAAAAATAAAAGAAATTGGATTTTAAGAAACATATCAAGAAAATAAAAGGTACAAAAGAATATTGTACTAAAATTGGATAAAAACAGACACAACAGGAAACAGGGGTGTAGATTTATTAAAATTGAAGAAACCAAAAGAGCCTTTGAACTGAAATGGAGACCCATTATGATATACTAAAGTTGTCGTAAAATGAGGCCAGCAAAATAAGACTTAAGCAATGCTTTATGGATCCACCTTGTCTGTACAGTAGAAATTTTTGTTATAATATAGTGCTGCTTGTAAAAAATGCAACACCATGAAGGGATCATCAGAATTAACTGAAATTTAGTGCACAAAAGACTTCTATTAGTACAAATAAATGACGAAATTTTCAAAGCAAAAATTAAATAAATAAATAAATAAAAAATAAACAATATTAAATGTCCGAAATCAGTATTTGGTGTAACCACCAGACGCTGCATTAAGTATTGCTATACGACATGGCATGGAGACAAACAGATTTTGAATATCTGCTTGTGGAAGAGAATTCCGTATTGCTTGTATGCGCAGGTAAAGTTCGTCTTTTGAAGCTGCAGGACACGGATCACGAGCAAGACGCCGATCAAACAAATCCCACACGTGTTCAATAGGCGACATATCCGGCGAATAAGCTGGTCAAGGAAGAAGTTGCATGTGTTGGGCTGAACAGAAGTCTCGAACAGTCTTTGCATCATGTAGGCGAGCATTATCCTGCTGAAAGATAGCTCTAGAGATGCCTTGAAGGAAAGGAATGACTTCGGGCTGTAGCATTTCATGGACGTTCTGGTTGATATTGAGATTACCCTCAATTCATAGTAAATTGGATCATCCATGATATGAAATCTCACCCCCAAACCAAAACCCCGGTTGTTACGCCACTACATCGTTCGATAACGCACTCTGGAAGGCAGCGTTCACGGGCATAGCGTCTAAGACGAATGCAGCCATCATAGTCCCACAAATTGAAGTGTGGTTCATCTGAAAAGACAACTTGGTGTCAATCAGTTTGTCAGACACTGTGCTCATGAGCTCCTTGCAGATGCAGCCGTCGATGGTTTGCCTTGTGGAAGATAATGTATAAAGACACCTTTGTACGCAATCTACGGTGCCACAGACGTCGACGAGTTGTCGAAACCGATATTAGTACACCTGTAGCAGTAGACCAAAGTACTGCCAACTGCCTGGAGGAAGCTGTACGGTCATTCACCGCCATGCAGAGCAGGTGTCAATTATCGCGCGCTGACGTCATTTTCCGTCGTCCACTGCCAGTTTTTGCGAGTTGTTCGGTGCTCGTGGGTCCACTGCATTCAAACTCGCATCACTATGGAACTGTTCTTCTGCATACGAACACGTATTGTGCGACAGGAAAATCTTCCTCCTCGAAGGCCGATAATCCTTCCGCGTTCAAACTCCTTGTGGGAAATTCTCCTTTTTTCGTCGCGGAGGCATACTTAGGTCTCATTAAATATTCGCCACTAACAAATAATCAATAACTATTTTCAACCTCCTGCTACATCCCTCTATTTTTACGCTTTCAGCATCAGTTCAGCGGGAGCTGCGCAGGCTACACATGCGTGTTGGCTCTGAAACTTTATTAATTTAAGTAACATCCTATAAATGATATTTGCTGAAAAGTTCATTTAATTCTGATGATTCAGTCATGGTGTTACATTTTTTACAAACAGCAGTGTGGAAAAATTAGAGCCATGTTGACAAATTTGGCCTGTTTCTATCATATGTGGATAGATCCCCAGACATTAAAATAAAGGGAAAGTATGATTAGTGAGAATAGAAGGTTTCTCTCATAGAGATGAATACTAAGAAAAGATAATTTTTTTGGAAAAATTAAGATTGTAACGTACGTGTAAAAATGCCAATTTTTAAGACAAATAATGACGAATCATCTTAAACAGAAATGATGCGTCAAGTGACCAGTTAAAAATGAAATGTTAATGAATGGAAGTTAAAAATAGTGGCGCCATCTAGACAGTTTAATTGTAATTAAACTAGCATATGTTATCTTAATGAAATTAATAAATTAAATGGAAGGAAAATAAAAAAAGAAATTGTTAAAAAAATAACATTGAAGTATTTTTAAAAATGAATTTACTTGGATAGTTGTATTCCAAACAATTATTGTAGGATTTTTTTTATAATTACCTTGTTTTAATTATATATATACAGTGGTGGCCAAAATTGTAGACACTTCTTAAAATTGTTCTTTTTTTTAAGTTTGTATGCTTATAGAAAATGTTACGTTGCAAAAAATGCAATGTATTTTTTTTTCATTTTAAAGAGAATATAGTACTGAATTCAATGCAAAAATAAGGATTCAAATATTCGCAATGCAAAAGAAGTAATGCTGCAATAAATATCGATACATATTAGATATACTCTTAATAGCAGTGAGTTATGAGTGCTTAGTGGGATAGCTTTCATTTTTTATTATAAATTCTTATTGATATTTCATTGAGCTGATAACAGCTTTAAGTACTTCCTTCGTTATTACACGATGTCTAAACAATTTTATCCTCAAAATCCCTTCCTTTTTATTACATGGAAACCTCATTCGGATAAGAGCTTTCAAACGGTACCACGAGTTTTCGATAGGATTGAGGTCAGGACTGTTTCCTGGCTAGGATAACAATGCTATTTAGCTAAGAAGCAATGATATAAAAAAAGAGTATATTGGACATCTTGAAAGAGATGTGTGACGAGAAAAGGATCTTTCCTAAGTTAAATTGCAGGACAGGTGGGTGGTTTAGGGACTACATTTGGTGACATAAAGTTTTGTTTAAGATGCCAGAAGATAAATTTAATAAAAAGCAAAGCAGGAAAATGCCAAAAAGGGTACACTACATCTGTTGATGATAGAAGAACTAAAATACCACGAGTCAAAAATGAAAGAATGTCATCAGTGGTCATCAGAAATCTGACGGATGCTGGTGTTTCAGTCAGTTCAAAAACAATCAGAAGAAGATTAGCAGATGCTAGATTATGAGGTAGAATTCCACAAAAAAAGTCTTACATTAATTTACAGAAACACTAAAAAAGACTACATAAATCAATGGAACACATTAATTAACAAATTATTAGTTGTCACAAATTACATGGAGGGATGAAACTAAGATATCGTTATTCGGTAGTGATGACCAAAAATACGTAAGCAGTAGAATAGTAGAACTGCTACATCCAGACTGCATCCAGTCAACTTTGAAGTACCCAAATAGTTTTATAATTCGGTCATGCATTTTAGCAGATGGTATCGGCCACCTTCATATCATTGATGGGGCACTGAATGTCAGAAAAAAGATAGAAACCATCCAAGAATCCAAACTTCTACCTTACATCAAGGATTTATTTATAAAAAAATACCTCATTTTTTCCAGCAAGATTTTTCTCCTTGCCTCACAGTAAAATAATCGAAAGACTGGTATCGTTCTAAGATCATCGAGTTGTTGTCCTGGCCAACAAAGAGTCATGTCCTTAATCCTATCGAAAGCTCTTGTCTGAATGAGGTTCTGAGGAATTAAAAAGGTAGTAATTGAGGGTTTTATTGTTTAATGTCGTCATGTTGCGTAGTGGATAAAAATTCTTGATTTTGATTCCATTAGACCAACAGATTTAAATGATGGATAAATGTTTCTTTTGTTGCATAGGGATCCTCTAAAAGCGTATTTGCTGCAATCAAGACTCAAAAATAAGGTGGAGGGAGGTAGTGCAGGAGCATATTTAACAAAAATTTTAAGTTCTTATGCCTACATGCTTGGAACTTGTCAGGGATTTTAATTTCATTTGGTAGAGGTCCCCTAAGACCAGTTTTTGCAAATTTGACTCTTGCTGTTTTATTGTCATAGGAGGTTGTGGGGGGCATTGTGAACAAAAGTTCCTTTTTTGTACTCTTATATCTACATTGCAGGTAAATGCTTCTTCCGTTGAGTAAAGATCCACTATGATTGAGTTTTGCCGAAATTGACTCTCAAGGATGAAAGCTGAGAGTTGCGGGGACATAATTACAAAAAAAAATAAGTTTTTGCACTATTAGACATACAGATTTGAAATTCGTCAGGAATGTTTATGTGTTGGAAAGAAATCTGCTAAGAATGTGTTTTGAGAAAATCCATTCCCAAAGAGGAGTTTCCAAGGTGTTCCATACAAAATTATCCGTTTTTGTATTATTAAACCTGTAGGCTTGAGATACCGCAGGCTGTTGCTTTTGTTGCAGCTTAGAAGAACTGGCCTATGATTCAAATGCGAAGAGTCGCATTTACATTAAGCATTTTTATTTTACTCAAATTCATCTATTATTCACGGAAGGTCCTCCCGAACGCACTTCATGTTAAGTCAAGTACATCGTTTATCACATGTAATTCGATTGTCTCATTTTTAGAAATCCTCCAATAAGGTTTTTTCAATCATCTGTGCAATCTTTATCTTACCTGATGAGAGAAAAAAGAACAAATTTGCTTGCTCTTACCGACAAAATTGCTCTTTTTGTACTGAATTTAAGATTTATACGTTTCTATTTACGCTGTTTTTGCATTTATTTTTAAACCTTTTTGTTATATACTAAACAAATGCTTGAATAGACTAACCGGCACTACTCTATGAAATCATTAAACCATATATTCATCCACTCAAGCTCGCCGCAGAGCTAAAAGTTATCTTTCATTTTTCACCATTCATATACTTAGTTTTGAGGTCTTGGAATTTTTATGTTGAATCAAAAACACCCGTTTATGGAATTTCGTTACGATAACTCCTTAGAAATGCAAATTTATTCTTACTCTGTATTATTATTTATTTATTCTACCACACAAATAATTTGAATGGATTGAATTCATGAAGGTCACATGATAAAGACAATCACGTGATCTGCATTGAATACAAAAATGACACTAAACTTGTACTTGTTATTCTAGTTCTAATATTTACATAAAATTTCAAATTTGATAATGAAGTAAACATGTTCAAGTAACGAGAGTTACTTCAAATACACTTTCAAAATAAAATAAGAAATCATATACTGTACACGTTTCTTAAATCAATACATTTCACTTTATTGTCAACAAATTGATACTTTCAAGGAAAAGTTTTTGTAAAAGCAAATATTGATAACAACGTAGCGCTTACACTGATTGGTTGATAACAAGGGCTTGTATTTATCATGTAACTATGAAACAACCCTTGGGTTGTTGGTGTTTGGAGGTTCGAGCAAAGAACAGTCATAGCAATTTTAAACACAATTTCATTACTATTTTCACTTAATCAACCAACAAAATTAAAGGTAGGGATTACACTTAATAAATAACCCGGCAGAGCAATCGCATATGCTTAGTGCTACAAACATATTATTAAAATTACTTAACTGAATCTTGGAGCGCTTTTGACTCCTGCGCTTGAATTCTCTGTAAATATCTTGTTTAACTGTACGACCACCACTCACAAGCTTGATCACAATTTTTAATCACCAACTATCAACCATCGACCATCCAAGCCTACACTAATGCCAACGTATAAATAGAAGTACTCATTTAAGTAAATCTTGTCTTCTTCACCGAGAAAAGTTTTCAACAAAAATTACATTTAAAAGAATAATTTTACCCAAGAGGACTACTTGAAGATTCACGGATAGACCCGTTACAACTATGATGCCACATGAATTTAGCTCATTGCTCAATGCTTCCTAAAGTAATAATAATAATAATAATAATAATAAAGATTTAGTTCAAATAGTTTGAATACATGTTCAATAACTCTAAATTTCAAAGAAAATAATTCGATTCGTAGAAATTAAATTTGTTTTCTAAGTACTGAACAGTAAAAAAGAATACTTTAAGTTATAAGGGAAGATAGAGATAATTAAAGTTAATTGTCTTAGAATCTTTTACCCTCTTAAAAATTCCTTTTAACTTTTTCAAACTATGTTTATAAGAAATTTAAGGTTTGAAATTGCTTAAAGTTGATTCACAGAGAACTTAATGCAATATAACATACTTTCATCGTCTCGAAATGTTCCAAAAAAATTACAGCTACGAACAATTTAGCGTTAAATTTTGATAAAAAACTCTTTTGTATTCTTCGTATTTTTTATTTATTTAGAAGGACGAAAAAAAGACACTTTCATTATTATTCAGCTCACAGTAATTCAACGAATTTCAAAGGAGAACCACTTCAATTAAGAAAAGAAATTTAAATTCCTTTTGAACAGCTTTTTCTTTGATGCCATTCCAAAAAAAAAAGAGTAACAAATTAACTTTTTGTTACGAAATAAAGTTTCAAGTTGTAAGTACGCTTTTTACTTACACATTTAAGTTAAATTATTTTACTTTTAGAATAAACGTTTGATTATATAGAATCAATTTTTTTTTTATTTTTAAGGAAGTTATATTAAATTTTAAGGGCATGCATATGATGCCTTATTCAATTTCTGTGATCGGCTTAAGAATAAAATAAGAATACGTACGTAACGAAAGAAATAAGCATGATTTTCTAGCGTGCCAATAATAGTGCAGAAAAATGCAAGATTTAAAAAAAACTGTCATAGTGAGATATTTATTGCAATTATTTTAACAGTTTCGAGTGCATGTGTTAGTTTTTAATTTAGAAAATGCCTCAGAATTAAAAATACTTTTTAAAAGATCCGTTTTCTAAAATATTATTTGCCGAAGTATACAAAAGTTGATTGTGTATGCCTTTTCCAATTAGATGTCGGCATTTTTATCCAACTTTATTAAGATTTTTTTTTTAAATATCACATATCTGTATAATTAAAGAATGCCACACGTATCTATTCCACTACATCTATTTATTGCACACAAATTGTTCACCTTCATTTGATGGAAGATTTTCTGGTCCTGACGTTTCTCTGAAGGATTCAAATAAATGTAGTTCGAAGATTCTAAATCTTGACTATAAGAAGGCATTTGAGTTTTGCATCTTTTTGTTTTATATCATCTACGGATGTCTCTTGAACTGTTCCAAAGAACATTGTATTTTCCCAACCAATATGCTACATTTGACCTCCAAAAGTTTATACTGTCTCAGTTGTGTTTCAGAAATGAAAATGTTATCTTAAAGAATATCTTGGGAATCTGGAAAGGTGTTAGGGACAGCTTTCCCATCATATAACAGAGTTACTACTTTCAGTTTAGCAGTTTAAATTTTTTATGTACAATTTCTTAATGAACCGCAACATTGTATACTGGATCGAGCCAATGTAAACTGGTTCATGCCATTGAATATTAGGTTGCATACTATATAGGGTACTCGTCACTCAATTTGTATTCAAAATTATGAGATCCATTGACAATTTCACTTGAGCTGCTTCAATAAAAAATCAAATCACTGGTGAACTGAGTACTGATTTTACTAAAAATAAAATCATGTAATTAATCTCTGTTAAACTACAATAAAAATAAAATTTGGAAATTAAAATTTAATATTTTACGAATTTTTATTATTTATTGATGTCTTTATTTTTGATGAATTTAATGTTTTCTCTACGAGTATAGATTTTTTTTTATAAATTCAAAATTTAAACTAATGAAGTCTGTTTCTTCCAAGTGAATGGAATTTAATGCTTTAACGTCTTTCACGGCAACATTACGCTCTAATTTACGTACATTAGCGTTTTAGTAGTCCAGTAATACTGTCCCTTTACACACACACACCACACACACACACACACACACACACACACCACACACACACACACACACACACACACACACAAACACACACACACACACACACACACACATCTCTTTATTTGTTAAAAAGGCGAGGGAGCACGCTTTTGTAATAATATAGCATTATAAAGCAACTCGAGGACTAATGGCAACGGATTTTTTAATTTTGAATTATGGATCAAAGGGGCGAGGAACACACCTGAGTTAGCATCCTCCACTAAGAACTTCTCACACACCAAATTATTTGCTCTTAGGTTGGTCTAGAAATTACTGTGAAATTAATAAGCGGTAGTTTATCTCTCATTGAAAAGAAATCACTTTTGAAGTATTTATATAGTATAGCTTATTTGATTAAAAGTTGTTAAATGATTTCAAAACAGTTTGAATATCATTAGTATCCATTCTAATTTTTATAGTTTATTTTACAAATACTTTTTAGAAGATATATACAATATACTTATATATAATGCTATTTTAATAAAATATAAAAGCAATTAAAAATGCATTTATGTTCAGTCTGTACCATTATATCATTTGAAATAATCCCCTTTCAGAAAAAAACATATTTTGAAACCTATCCTATTTCAGTTCTGAGATAAATTTTTTATAACTCAGAATTACGTAAAAAATAGAGCTTACTAGTTATCCAGAATGTAAAAAAAAATTTATTTTGACTGCTGATTATTTTGGTACGATTCTAATCAGTATGCATTTTTCATCAAAGATGATGTTTTCTTTTTATTGAATATTTTCTATTTTTCACCCCAAAACTAATATTTGTTTTCATCCTTTTTTCATTTGAAAGTTATCTTAAAACGCTAAAAATCTTAGAGAAAATACATTTGAAGAATGTGTTTAGGCATTAGTAAATACTGAAATAAAAAACATTAAAAATTTATTTCAGAAGAAAATTAATTTCAGGGTATTTTTGTTATTATATAGCGGATTGAAATAAGAAATAATCTTAGTATGTAATCTATCATAATTCGACAGGTCACATAATAAATACAAAATGTGTTTGAAAACTCTAATTACAAAACTCAAAAAATAGTAAGATGTATTATAATAATAAAGTTTTTATACTGAATTTCATTGTTGTAAGTGTTGTTTTGGCTTAGAAACAAAATGATACAACATATATTTTCTCATAGTAACTTCTATAAATTTTCTGTCTTTACTGCAGTGGTTCTCAAACTGTTGGGCTCATCCCCCCAGTGGAGCGAGATAACCCTACATGGGATGCGCGAGCTGATTGAAAAATCAAAAATAAAAGATTATTTAAAAATAATTATTAATTTGGGAAGCAAAACAAAATATACTTTCTGACATAATAAAAAAATAAAGTACGCATCTACGCTGATATAATACTTATAAATATATTATTACTGCGCAATATGCATTTGATAATTTATCAATACTAACAACATAAGACCACAAAATCATCCAATCAATCGACAAAGCCATCACAGAAGAAAAAAAACCTGCACACTACAATGGATACCAGAACGCGTAAACATCATTGGTAATGAGAAAGCCAATGAACTTGCCAAAGAATCCAGAGCTTGCCCCCCATCATCTAACTTCATGACCCTCATCAACGCCAATGCAGTTGCCAGCTGAAGTCTAATCAATAATAATTTTAAAAATTCCATTATACAGCTCTAAATGGTAACCACACAATAGTATCGATAATAACTAAATTTAGAACAAAGCACGTACAAAGAATGAAAATCTCAACTGACGGGCAAAGAAGTTACACAAATCATTGCTCAAACTACCCTAATGTGCAACTGTCTCCACAACATATCCTCCGTTGCTCAGAAATTCAAGCCAGGCTTTTCAAGATCAGCCCAAAAGATCTAGAAGATTTGATATTCTCTGAGTGTAAATTATATTAAAGATTAATAGATAAATAATAGATTATCGACCAAATAAATGTCAATGAAACACATTTCTGCATTTTACCCCATTTAATCTATGATTCAATGTATTAACTATGCAGTTACTTTTTAATTGTGTTAATTCATTAATTTTTCAGGATAATTAACTTATGTATTAACTTATATACAGAGGTGCTCAGATATCTTCTCTAATTGAGAAATATAATTATAAGGGGATAAATGCATAAATTAATTAAATTAATTCAGAAGTTTTTAATTAAAATGTTTATACCATAAAAGAAGAGGGAAAGTTTTCCTCCTCTTTGAAATTACTCACCTTTATACTTGAATCCTTCCCCTTCGAATTTAAGCTTCTATCTGACAGAAATGAAAGGAGAGTTCTCTACTTTCCTATTATAATTTAATCATATTGTCCTAAGTGCTCTGGTGGAAAATTATTTCTGTAGTAAATGAATGTATAGAAAGTCATTAACGCAAATAATTACTGAGGATTAAGAAAATATAAAAGCAGACATATATATATTTCAAAATTGGTGAAATCTACCGTTATAAGAACAATGTCGAGGATTATTTTTCCATTTTGTAATGACTATTTCGATTTGAAGTTTCGGTGTTGATAGCTTGTAATAAATTTTATTAATAACCATTTTTTAACCCCTTAGGTGCCCTAGGCGTGTTTACATGTCCTGCTGTACTGGTGCCTTTAGTGCCTCGGACGTGCATACTCGTCCTTTCAAAGGAGGGCCTTTCGCATTGTGCTAGTCTGTTTAAAACCAGTCCCACATGAACTTGGAATACAATAAAATCGGCAGGGCTTCTAAAGAATTGACTGATTTCAGAGAAAAAGTAGGGAAAAAAATTTGAAAGGGGGCATATTCCAGGAACGATGAAATTCATTGCTAAGCAGTGTTTCTTGTTTTTTCGTTTGAGTGGGCTCTTTTGTATAATTTATTTGCTCTCATTTTCACTTACAGGTTCTTTTGTAACAGGTGCTTTTTAATTTTTTGCTCGTATAAGTCTGACAACAGGTTTCTTTGTACGCTATCAGTGAACTGAATGAGATGCTAGTTTACTTGTTTACCCAGAGTTTAAGGATACATTGCACAATAGATAAGTAATAATTTTTTTATTATATTGTAATTCTAGACATTAAATTTTGTATTTTCGCGCGTTTCATTATTTTATCTTTTTCTTTTTTTAAAGTGAAAGTAAACAATTTCTATAGGTTGAAATACACACACTTCTTCTCCCCCCCAATAAACAACGAACCACACGCGCCTGTGCGAAAAACGATGGCCCTGGGAGGGGGGAATTCTTAGCTTTTCATCGGCATTTAAGAAGTTGATCATCTCAAGAACTTTGCACTGCTTAGGTCCAATAGTCAAGATTGAGAACTTAAGAGTCTTAGTATTCACACACACACAGTTAGATTTTCAGGTTCGGAGCTCTTAACTTCTGAAAATTCCTTCTTAATGAAATAATGCAGGGACGGGCAGACTTTTCCAGGGTACAGGCTACTTTTAATTTTTTTCAAGGTGTTGAGGTCCACTTAGCGACGTAGGTGTAGTGAGCTAAAAAAAAGTATACAGTACAGTCGGACCTTCATTTTACAAACTTCTATTTTACGAAATTTTCTATTTAACGAACTTTTTGCTGGAACCAAGAACATTTTCTGATTTTCTTCGTAAAATTACCTCCAAATACCGAGGTGCATTTTCTATTCAACGAAATTTTCTCCTATGATTATTTTTTCCTCCGTATCTTTTAAAATACCGTATTTATTCAAATCTAAATCACACTTTTTTCCCCAATGTTAATGCTACTGAAAATCGGATGTGGCTTAGAATTGAAGGGAAAAAAATTGGTTGAATGGGGTGTATATTTAGAGCAATTACAGCTTCTCTCTCTCTCTCTCATGTACGTATTTAAAAGTTATAATACTTGATAAAATAATTATTCATTTCTTATTAGTTTTTCTTTTAAATTTGTTTTAATTTCGTAAGATTGGATATCGATATAAACCATTTTAGACTATTTTTCAATTTTCACAAAATCTTGTTGAGAATTTGAGGCGCTGCTTAGAATCGATGGCGACTTATAGGTTCGAATAAATATTATATTTCTGAACTTTCGTATGATTATTAGGTTTTAGTGAAGGCGGTCACCCCAAAATGTCTTGGTGGTCCACCGGTCGATCGTGATCGACTTAATGCTTACCCCGAAAATAATGGAATAGTTTCCTGGTAAATAAAATGGAAATTCAATAACCACACTTGGTGGTGTAGAAGTTGGAAGCGTTAGAAATTTCAAAGTGAGCCCTATCTCACTCCATTAATTTTTGTACCATACCAACGTGAAGATTTTAAACCTCGATAATTTAAGGGGGTATTCTAGTGCAGAAATTTGAAAAAAAAAAAGATTTTCACATTTTCAAAGCTTCAGCATTTAAGAGTATGATAGCGTTTCTCAAACTGTGAGGCGCACCGCCCTAGAGGGGCGTGATAACTCTACGAGGGGGGGGGCGAATATATTGAAAAGTAGAAAAAACAAAGGTTTATTTAAAAAAAATATTAATTTACTGTAAGTAAACGAACAAAATACATTCTGATATAATAAAAAATAAATTGCACATGTACACTGATATAATACACTTATAAAAGTATCAGTACTGCACAATGTATTTTATAATTAATTTAACAATACTAAATTAAGGGCAAGTGTGATAATTACCAGTGTTCTTATGGATTTGTATTCACACCTATATTGATAATCTGTGCAGTTTATAATTAATCTCTTAACTGACAATTAAAAGTTACGCAATTCGCTCCTCTCTCAATGCCACCCTTTCCCAAGTAGATGCGCTTATGTGATGTATTGGGGGGGTGGGAGAAAATGAATAAATAAGCAGACTATCTGAAATAAGTAAATCCTTCGTAAACACAGTTAAGGTCCTTTTATTGCATTCCATGAATTCCTTCGGAATAATTTCATGACTAGCAGGGCACAGAAAATATCGTACCATGGAAAAACGCATATATACGTCCAGAAAATTAATGCTTTGGCTCAGCGAGACGTTTATATACGCCAGTTGCCATAAAGGGATTGAAGTTGTATTGTAGCTGTAGCGTCAAATTATAGTATAATTGAATGCAATATATTTTTGTTGCATGGACGGGGGGGGGGGCGAGGAAAATTGAATATTGAGTCAGGAATATTGAAAGTTTGAGAAGCACTGGAGTATGTACTTAAGAGGATACTTCAAAATTATAATTATGTTTGAAGATGTAGGTATTTTATATATTGACGCAGTATATAAACTGGCTCTGACGGAATACACCACTAAAATTGCAACTTTTATTGCAGTTTGCCTTTTTAATAAAAGCTTTGTTCCCATTTTAAAAATGTTGACCTTTATGGAAATAAAAATCGATGCAGAAGCTCATTTATTCGCTGTTAAACATGACAATATCCGGGTTGAGCGCTCAGAAATACGAGCTTCTGAAGCTTCAGAAGAGGCCAGAACCGCACGCTTGGAAGAAAGGACTACAGAAATTGCATTTTTTTGAAGTAAAGGAAGACCCAATGTATGGAGCAGGAATCTCAGATTGAAAAAAATATATAAGTATAAAATACCTTCGTATACGGTTAATCTGCGCGTAACTTGACCCGAAATTTTAAACTCGTTTTTCTCCAAACTTCTTTCTTCGAGACTCTAGTCACGATATATCAAGTTCTAAGGAGCCAATTTACTTGAAATGTGATCTGAGCCTACGCTACATTACTCTATTGCACTAACTAAAACTATACTAAAATTTAATTTTTATTCTTTTCAAAAAATTCTAAAATTTCCACAAAAAAAAAAAGAAGTATCGCTTCAAAATTTGAACGATAGCAGCATTTATGTAGATAAAGAGTTTTTCCCTTCAGATTACGAGGAGAGTTACAATCACAATGACAGCCAGGGCATGCCATATTTTTGAGAACCCCCACCTCATCAACCTGTAACTTTAAAATTTTTAAAATTTTTTTAATTGACTTTTTGTGTATTCTTCAAACATTAATAAATATCCGGTAAAATAATAGCTAGTAAAAATATTTTTTGATTGCTTCTGATAAAATAGCTAAAATTCATGCCTCTAGACTAGAATAACCCTTTAAGGTGCATTTGCCCCACTACACTTCGGTCATAGCAATAAGACCGGAAACCACTACTCAACAGAGCTTGCCACGAGTTCAAGACCAAAACTAATCCTGTACTGAAGTTTCATTAAGATAGCTGGGACATTTGCGACAAGGAAAATGAACTTTTTTTTACACCAACTTTAACTGGTTCTCACTTACTTGAATTAAAAGCCACGGGGGGAAATAAAATTGTTACCTTGAATTATATGTACATTTATGCACCTGTTAGTGTAAAAAAATACCTTTTAAATTACAATTAAATTTTTATGAGCAATAAATATAATCAATAACTATTTTTTTTATTTTTTCGAGGTATGTTTTTACCTTTAGGTACACTTTGCATAAAATCCACTGCATATATAGCTATCACAAATTTTACAGAGTGCTTGCAAACAAAACAATCTATACAATGAATGAAATGAAATTTTAAAATATAAATTTATAAACATTTTTGAAAGTTTTCAAAATTTAGTGATTGAAATTTCCATTAAAATTTATGTTGAAATTGTGTAAAATCTAAGATTTGTGAATGTTTGTTTGAAAAAAAAATTCATTTACTTTGTTGAAAATTTGTGTATTTTTTAATATGCAAAATATCAGCACTATAGGTAACGTAGATTTTAAAAAAAATGGGCACAGGAATCACCAAAAATGCATTTTGAGAAAATGGCAAATAAAGATATTTTCAACAATGATTTGTAAAAAAAAAAAGTATAATGCAATATAAAATCGTACCATTATTAATTGAATTATTTAACATCATTTCTCAGTTATTAAATTGTAAGTTTAAAATTATAGATTCTTTAGAAGTCTTTTCATTGTTATTTCCCTACTACATCAACTCATGTTATTAACGATTCACACCTTCCCTTTAAAATACCAAAATATTATGTCTATAAGTTTTAGTGCTTTTACTTACTTTGTACATCCTCATACATGATACATCAGAATTCCTTACACATATTTTATTGTTATAAAATACACAAAGAAAATGCCTTTGATGAATTAGTCTTGGATGAATTTAGAAAAGTTAATTTGACGTCTAAATTATAAATGGAACAATGTTTTTAAAATTTATAACAAAAGAATCTCAGATTTTGTATCATATATGTGAATATTTATTTATTTTAAAGTAAACCAAAAGTTATAAACTTAAACAGTTATTTATGGGCACATTCAAAAGTTAACAATAAGCAGTTAGGAAAAACGAAATGTCTATTTTACAAGCTGTGTATTTAGTTAAGAATAATCCACAAGATTTACTTTGTACTATGTCCCCTTGATTTATAATTTAAGTACTAGACTGAGTATTTATAAGTGCAAAACTAGACATAATTAGCATTAAAAAAATTTTATTTTAATATTTTGTAACTATTTTAAATTTTTCGTAAATTTTGCACAAAAAATGCAGAATTTTCAATAAATTTGAACATTTAATACAGAAAAACTGCATTCTTTGTATATAAAAGTAAGTTTTTTACAATACATATTATACACAAAACTCGCGCGCGGATTTTAAACAAAGTGTACCTGAATTTTGTTACATCACATTTGCTTACAGTTTTAAAATTCAATTTTTCTAGCGTTCTATTTATCGAATTCTCTTAAATAATGTATCTATGGATGTAGCAAAGTGCACTCTATTTTTTAAAAATAGAATTTAAAAAAAATGCAAAATTTGAAGCATTTTCACGTCCTAGTTACCTTAACCCTCTCATTGTATATTTATTTTATCAAAGTAGGATTATATATATATAAAAAGTTGCTTATTTTTTTTTACGTATTTCAATTCTATGTATAAAATATACATTTTAGCATTAAAATGTACAAACAATTTTTGTAAAATAATTTTTACTTTAAAGTATAGAATCAGATAAAAAAAAATAAAAAAATAAAAATATGACCATATAAACATAAATGAAAACATATACCAAACAGCAGGGACTGCATAGCTAAGTCGTCAGAAAAAATGCTGCGCATCCCGCGAAGATCAAGGGATGCGCAAAGTAATTATTCATTGAATTACCTTTAGAAGTATAAATAAAATACATTTATGTAATTGATTTTAGAAGGAAAATAACTTATTAAGGTTTTCCTTTATAAAAGTTTATAACATCGTCATTGACAGTTAAATTAAAATAAATAAAACATAAATATATAATAGATTTCCATTATTTAATTCTCGTATCATTAAAGTGAATGAAAAGTATTCTTCAAGAGTACGTAATGTCATTAAAAATTTGCATGGATCAATTTTGTTATGAAAGTTAAATAATGTTCTTCATTTCCTTTCTGTTTCCGAATTGAAGGGGGGGGGGGACTGTTATAGAAAATTTGTTCAGTTACGTAAAAAGACAAATCTTGTTTTAAAACAGAAAATCCTATTTCGCTTTCAGTCGAAACAGAAATTACATTTTCATCGAAAGGATGTAGTTTATTAAATCTTGTTTGTGCCTATTTATATATAACTTATTCAATGAATACACGAAAAAGGATATATAAGCAAGAAAGTTTTATTTAAATAACACATTAAATAATGCTATTTTCTTATCAATTTATTTTATATTTTTTGAAATATTTTTGTTATATTTAATTACTCTGTAGAATTTTTGTTATTGATGCAAATCATTTGTGAAAGAAATGAATTTAGTAGAGAAACAGTTTACTAATTCTGATATTAGACATATTATTAAAATTCAAAAGGTCTATATTTTACGTGCATATTCTATGAACTTAATTGTCTTTTATGGGAATGTTTAAGTGAAAAAGACAAAAGCTAAAAAAATCCGAATAAATTGTAAATTCAGAGAGAAGCTTTGAATAAATAATTGGTATTGCTTTTAAATTGTAACGAATATATAAATTTTAATCGGTAACATTTTCAAAATGATAAAAAGAAAATAGGTAAAATACGTAGTACGATCCAAAAGTTCGGGGTCCGTTGAAAAGGTATATATAACCTTACCCTGAATAGTTCACAACACCGAAGCACGTCCACATTCAAAGTAGTCCCCTTGGGCGATGATACACTGCTGCCACCGTTCGAATAACTTCTGGAAGCACAGCTGGGAGGCACTTTTTACAGCCTTAAGAAAGGCCTCCTGCAATGTTACTTTCACATCTAATAACACAAAACGGTGTCCCAGTAAATGTTTTTTTATTGATGGGAACAGATTAAAGTCACACGATGGTAAGTCTGGTGAATAGAGGGATGTAGAAGCACGTCAGTGCGAATTTTGGCGAGGAACTCGTTTGCCGATTGGGATCGAAGTGCTGGTGCGTTGTCATGCAGAAGGTATTAGTCGTAACTCTGCCAGAAGTGAGGTCGCTTACGACGAATATATTCTCTCAAACGACGTCTTCGAGAAATGTGTTGTCTCAGCAATTTTTGCAAGTGTTTTGTGACGATCTTTTCGAACACATTCAGACACCAACTCAGCATTTTCTCCATTCTGAGAAGTCGTAGGTCGTACAACGCGTTTATTGTCTTCGATGGATTCTCTGCCCTTTTTAAAATGCCGAGGTCATTCTTAAACCTTGGATCTCACTATGGTAGATTCACCATATACCTTACTTAGCATTCTAAAGTCTCCATTGCATACACACACATGCACATTCACATATGCATATACACACATGCAGAAGCACTTTCACACATTCAGATGCACATTCACACATGTCAGATACACATTCCCACATTCAGGTGCGCATTCCCACATGTAATTGCACATTCACACATGCTGGTTCACATTCACACATGCAGGTTCACATTCACGCATGCAGGTTCACATTCACGCATGCAGGTTCATATTCACACGTACATGTTCACATTCACACATGCAGATGCACATTCACATGACTTTGGTCTGGAGTTAATTGAGATATTAATTATGTTACTTGATGTTGCAATACTATAAAATCGTAGTGTAATTCTCAAGTAATTTCATTATCGAAGACGTATCTAATCATTCCAAAAAACATGTAGATTCTTCCCAACCATTGGGAAAACCTTATTTTCAATTATTATTAGTGTTTTGTTGTAGATGTGGTTACTGAATGTCGTATCTATATGCACTGGCTACAGTCGTCGAAAAATTACTCCCGCCATGTACACTTTGTACTTATTCCAAAGGGTTTGAGGACTAGAAAGATCGCAAGATGTTATAATAATTGCGTAAATTTCCCTAAATAAATTTGGTGACTACCATTGTATGTCTTTCTCCACAGTAATATCCAGTATATCGTTATAATAATATCTCCATATAAAATATCTTGGTTCAGTATAAGTGAAAAATTTCGTGCAAAACATGGCCTTATAATGGAATTATTTAAAAAAAATAGTAAATTCAAAGTATTAGTATTCGATAAATAAAATTTTTTAATGAAATTAGCATTTAATAGGCCATAGAACTTTCAAAATCACTTAATCTTCTAAAACTTTTTATAATTTCTTTTTTTGAAAAGGGGGAGAAAATTTGCATTAAAATTTCTGGGATTGTCGAAATAGAGAAGTTTTTAGCCAATCTGGAGATATTTCTTAAAGTTTGAGGTTGATATTTAATAAATGTAACGTAATAAATGTTCGACATTTAATAAAAAGAACATTTAAAAAATTGCTTTTAGTAAAGATGTTAAATTACATTATGTTTCAGTTATTAGTTACAAATGTGAGAAAATTTTTATAAAACTTCCGTTATTATGCATAATCTTGCTCCAACTTGGCGGGGTTAAGCAGCACCGGTGGTTTTACCATGTAGTTCCCGTAGGAATACAGGGATAAAATATACCTTATTTTACTCGCTGAAAATGTGACTTTCCTTTGGTGAAAGAAATTTTAAGATTTATTTAGTGGTTTAGGCGTGATAGCGTGACAAACAAACTCGCATTCGCAATTATAATATTATTAGGATTAGGATAACTATTGCTTAAATGTGACAGAAAAATGTAAATAAAAAAAATAGGATTAAAACTTAATTATTAATTTTAGTAAATTAATTAAATAATTTAAAAACTTAGTTATAAATTTTTTGTTTCTTTAATTGCTTTTAATTTATGAAGCTCTCAATTATTACTTTTAAAAGTGTACCCGAAACAGCTGATGCCCTACTTTATTGAACGGTGAGCTAACTATCACAAAAAAATTATGACACATGTCAGCTTGTTATTATGTAACACTATGTCTCGTGGAGAGCATCGGTCGCCATTAACCAAAACAACGACTTAATTGGCGTTTAATTTGGTATTCACCCTTATAGTTTCCGTTCCCGAAAGAAATACTTGAATAAAATATACCCTATGTTACTCGCTGATTATGTAGTTTCCATTGGTGAAAGAATTTTTAAAATTGGCGTAGTGGTTTAGGCGGGAAAGCGTAACAAACTTTCTTTCACATTTATAATGTTATTAGGATTTGAAACACAAACTTGAAATTTGGCAGAATGCTTTTTTCAAAGCTAAAGAAAAAAAATCTACGACATAAATTTAATATTTATATTTGTTTTGAATGATAATGAATTTGCGATTTTGCTCTTTATAGATTGATGGAATTACATTTTTTTCTTACAAAATGTTACATGAAAAACAAATGTCTTACTTTATTTCCTAAATTTTTAATTTGTCCAATTTATTCCAGCATTTTTTGACGCTGCTTACAATCAATTTATCATATTGACAGATTAATTATTTTATTAGAAATGAATAGTTTATCAATTTCGTAAGAGAATATATTAATTGAAAGATCTAAACGCGCATGGTGAAGTGACTAATATTCTATTGTACTGATACTATTGTGAATAAACATTAATAACTGAATGGTTTTTATAGTAGTTTTTACAAAGTTTGGATAGAACCAAATTAAATTCGACCCAATATTAGACACTTTCAAATTATAGGTTGACATTTTATTTAATTTCAAATGTGAAGAAAAAATATAAATATACCCAAAGCGGAGTTCAAATAAGAAATTTGATGAATCTAAGCAGTTTGCAATAAATTTTTTATGAATAAAAATGTTTACAATATTTAACTATGGGCTCAACTCGTGTTTTATTTAAAGTAATTAACCGTATTTTATAAATTAATGTAACTAGCATCTTGCATGTACAGAGTTAATATATATTAATTATATTTACAATTTGTAGTTATGGAAACAAATAAGCCCCAAGAGGGGCATCTTAAAAAATATCTTAAGGAAATTTATACCTTAGAAAATGGTACTTAAATATTGGAAATTATTTTTTTTTTTTGAAGTATATTAAAGGATTTCAACCTAAGCATAAATAAGCATACTTCCTTTAATTTTCTCTGTTCATAAAAATCTTTCACTTCATTATAACAATGTCATCGCAACATATTTTAAAAACAAGTAATAAAAACAATTTTTTTTTAAAATCAAGTCCTACTTTGAATGGACGAATAGAAGGTATTTTATTAATAAATGAAAATTTGAACAAGATATACATACATATATATAGGGAGATTAAACTAATAGTAGGAATTGTAAAAAGAGCACGATTTTTCGGCATTGTTGTAAAAATGCATACCCAGTTTGGCTAGTTTGGCTGAAAAACCGGTTTTCGACGCCAAAATTGTCATTGTTTTAACAGTTTCCATTGTTGTGCATTGTTGCAAAAATGAAAACGAAGATAAGTTGGCGTCGAAAACCAGTATTTAATGAATTAATATTTGAAAAAACTGCATTAATATCCATTGTAATGGATATTAATGCAATACTGGGATCCTTGTAATGGATATCAAGCGTTATCCATTACAAGTTATAAAAAAATGTATTAGAACTTGATTGGAAGAATGGAAAGAGTTTTATTACCGTTTGAAAATTCGAACAAGATATATAAAGTAATATGCATATATAGGGAGAGAGTGAGATAATAGTAGGAATTAAATACGGGAATGTAATTTACTTATCGAAATTTTGACAAATTATTTAACTCGATAAGTTTTTGTGGTGATATCAGAGATTAAAATATTGTTCTAATTTATACACTATCTTTGAAACACACACACACACACACACACACAACACACAAACACACACACACACACACACACACCACACACACACACACACACACACACACACACACACACACACCACACACACACACACACACACACACAATTTTTAAAATACTTTTGATATAATGTGTATATTTTTGTTGGCGTTACATGGATACTTGCAAAAGGTATGGATTTAATTTTATTTTTGGTTAGGTGGAATGATTTAAATTAGTGTAATTTTAAAATTATTGAAGAGTTATTGATACTTGAAGATTGAGAAACTTATCTAAATTTATGCATAGTAGAATCATTATTCAACATGGAAGCTTGGTAAAATACTCATGATTCAATTGAAAGCTACTGATTATAAAATAATCCTCATCTTAGCTTTTGATTTTTCTATTTTATTTTTAAAAAATATAATTTGAAAAAAATAATTTAGTGGAAAGTGTTATTGTGGCTTCTAAATCAAATTTTACATTTTATTGAAGTTATATTATTTTAATCATATCATAGATCAGATGGAAAAAAATGCTCTCTCATCAGCGTTTTTTGTAGAAGTAAATTATTTCAATTTTCAAAACGTGCAAATACTGATTGGAAAATATTCTGAAACTACATCATTAAATTGTGATAGGAGTAAGTAATTTTTCAGCTTAACATGTTAAGGATAGTTCATTTTGTATTACGGTATAAGAGAAAGAAATGTGAAACACATTTAATATTGAAAAAAATGCATCAACTTTGATTAAAATAAGTAGAAAATATGTTGCTGGTTTAGGATAATGAAGTGAGAATATAATATTAATATTGGAACACTTTTATATCTGAAAGATATTCAGAAAAATGGCCCGGTTCTATCTAACATTATGCTAACCCCGCCTTAATTACTCAATGAGTTAATCAATTTAATTTCTGAAATACATATATAAATTAAATTTCCATTAAAGTATATATCCACATTATTGAATAAAGTACTCCTGTTTTAGAAGGTTAATTATCATTGTAATAGAAAGAAATGCTTAGAAAACCATTAACTTATGTAATAATCCTAAGTAATAAGAATATATACGTATAAATTAGCTTTTTAAAAAAGTTTATGCAGTGTCTGATTTTTAAAAAGCGAAACTCGGGATTACACCACGACTTTCTGACAACTTAATTAGTTAGACTGGTTGTTCCACTGACGATAATTAATGGCAGGGCGTCGCCTAATCTTCCCAAAAATAAAAATATTATTTTTCTTCCTCGTCAGGCTATGTTATGAGCATTATTTTATGGGAAATAAAGGGATGCTTATAATATTTAATTGGCGATAACTGGAAGTGGATTTATCTATAGCATCACACGGAGAATATTGGATTTAACTTTGTAGGATGTTATGTAGAATTCTTTGTGGGAAAAACTTGTTATTTTTGATAAGTATTCTTGAGTATATTTTTAAGTACTGCATTTATGCTGTTTACCCGGCAACAACATTCTCCTTGTGGAAAATTGAGTTTTACAGGCAAGCTGGTTTCCAAGAATGGACTACTAAAACAAGATTGGCAAACCTTAAAGATGAAACTAGGTTATCAGTTGAACAACTTTATTGACCTTGGTGACAATTTTGACTTGAATAATATCACTAAGGAACCTTCGAGAAGTCTCTGGGATTGCCTTTTTTAGAAATTTCCATGACGCCGTATAATAGGTCTTTCTGACAAAGGCCTATGCAGTCTGAAGGTAGTTCAATCATGTAAGTGATTATATATATAGAGAGAGAGAGCTAGAGTAGCTATTGGAGTAACTGTTCAAGAGAGCTGTTTCTGGAATATACTAAGGCTTGATGCCATATGCAATTTACACTATTATAAATATTCTTTTTGTATACGTGTCGTTTCTTTGCGTTTTTGTGTCAATTTGTTTTCGTGTAGTCATCTGTTTGTCCCTGTCTATTAATAAATCGGTTACTCAAATTATTTGGGTCTGTGGCAGTTATTCATCCTGTAACGGCCCTATCCGCGATCTTCTTACTTGTTGTTCTGTTGGGGAATTTTTGGTCTTTAAAATATATTTTCTTATTAAACTTTCTCCCGAAGAAGTGAACGTGAGTATGCAAAAAAAATTAGGACTACTATATAAAGTCCAGGCTTTCAGAAGAAGGAGAGGGATAGGATAGACTGCTAGCGGAGCAGTGATTAATAAAATTGAATGTGAGGCAAGAATATTCAGTAGATAATTGTGTTACTTAATGTGGCGAACTGTCACTTAAGATTGAATCTAGATTAGATAGTTAAGAAGTCAGAGCTGTTGAATAAAGTAAGTGTACTAAGTATTTAAGGTCTTCTCCTGTCTCGCGTACATCGTTAATTGTCTTCATATTTATTAATTAGGAGCTGTTTTAATTACCACTTATAAGCTAAAAAAATTCCTGTTATTTTAGGAAAAGAGCCAGTGTTGTTTGCAGATTGACCGTTTTATGAAGGGAGAGAACTATTCATAAACTCATAAAACTGCGTATCCTTTGTGTTTAGGGACACACACACACACACACACACACACACACACACACACACACACACACACACACACACACACACACACACACACACACCACACACAC
>BMAO01023792.1:0-25014 GCA_019973975.1 Trichonephila clavata
CCCCCCCCTCATACAATAATGATGTTTCGAATTTAATAATACTATACTTTGACGCATAGTATTATTAAATGTCACGTATATAAACGCTCGCTCAGCCAAAGTGTTAATTTCCCCAGACGTATATATACGTTTTTCCGAAGTATGATCTTTTCTGTGCACTGCTATACACAAAATTATTCCGAAGACTTTGGAGTGCAATACAAGGACCTTGACAATGTTTGCGAAGGATTTACTTATTTCAGATTATTTGCTTCTTTATTCCTCCCCCCCCCTCCAATACATCCCCGTGCCTACGTGGAAAACTGTTGGAATTGGGTAGGGAATCGTATAACTCTTAATCGGCAGCTTAGGGATTAACTATAAACCGTACAAATTATCCAAGATATGAGTTAATTTTTGTAAATAATTTTATATATGACAATCTTATGGGGTCATTGGTAATTATTAAACTTGTTCTTAATTTAGTATTGCTAAATTAATTATAAAATATATTTTGTGCAGTACTGATACATTTATAAGTGCATTATATTAGTGTATCTTATTTTTTATTATGTCAGAATGTATGTTGTTTGTTTAATTTCAGTAAATTAATAATTTTTTTAAATAATCTTTTGTTTTCGACTTTTCTATATGCTCGCGCCCCCCTCGTAGATTTGTCACGCCCCTAAGGGGGGCGCGCCCCACAGTTTGAGAAACGCTGATGTATTTATATGTGAAATGATATTCCGACTTACGTGAATTTGACTTACACGGTTACCACTCCATCCCACCTATGGCGTTAGTTCGAGGTATTATTGTAACGGATAAAATTTTGAATTATCCCCGATAAATCCTCTTGATAATTACACTGGGCCTTTTTTTACATTTGAAAACTGTTCAATATTATTTTTCTACTAGATAACCTTTGATGAAATCGAACGTTTGATGTTCTAATTTACTACACTGTTTTTCTTCTCTTGTAATAAGATACCTAAGGTCCAAGTATAAGATAATAATCCCCAGCAAAAACCAAAACATCAATATTAATTTCTACCATTTCTATAAATATAACATAAACCTTTTGTAGTACATGCACCGATCATTACATAGCATAATTACATACATCTGATCTCTCGAAACACTAAGAAAATATTATTCTCCTACATAAAATGCATTTAGGTGAGTAAAGGTATAACTAAGATATAAGAATAGCATCCATTTGGTTTCGACTGCTTCCGTTTTAATATAGAGATCATTGACTTTTTCTGTGAAGTATTTATAGAAACTAATAACTAATGTCGAAGGAGAGTATTTATTATACGAATAATATTTTGCTACTCCAACAAAATATCTCCTTACAGAATCCAGACGAAAAGAATTATATTGAGCCTAGAAAAGTTGCTTGCAGTTAACATTTAATTAAATGCAAAGAAATTATTTTTTATGCGTTCTTCAACATCCAAAATATTCATAATAAGGATAACAAATTTTTTGAAGGCATTTTTTATACGCATGAAAGGATGCGTATATAAATATCATGCATTATTTTTGTAACGCATCACTACATTTATTTTTACGTTTAATTGTGATTTTGACGTTGCAAATTGTCACTAAAACGGGGCAATTTGAAACGTCACAATCACAATTAAAAGTACGTGACGTTTTAGTGTCACACAGCTGAAAAGCTGGCTTTGGCTTCTTTTTGTGGATATGTTAATCCCGTTCCTATGCACGCGTGCGCCCCTAAACATTGCGAGGTCCTGTCTTCTGTCATCGCCCCAGACCGTGACCGTAAACTTTGACCGTGATAAAACCCAACTCTACCCACGAGCCGGGTGTAATTCGAGGATAAAGGGGCGGCCGCCCGAATCTCAAGACCCTAGAGAGGGCAGTGGAAGTCCGTAGGGAAAAATCAAAGAGAACGGTTGTGATCTCCTCCCTCACAAATGTATTCTGAACCGTAATGAAATAACTAATATTTTGAATAACTTCAAATGAAAATGTAGATACTGTAATTAATTAATAGCTGTGACGTAAATGAATCAAATATTTACATTAATAACTTTCATGCAAGCATTATTTTTCTCAAACGTCACACAATATATATATATATATATATATATATATATATATATATATATGGAGAAAAACGACTCACTCATTCATCACGAGATCTCCGGAACTATATTAGATCCATAATCTTGAAATTTGGCAGGAAAATTCCTTTTAATGAATAGAGGTTCACTAAGAATAGATTTTTAAAAAACCTACTCCGAAGGAGGATTGCAGGAGCTTTTTAGACAAAAATTTCCGTTTTTGAACTATCAGACTTACAAACTTGAAATTTAGTTTACATGTTTCTTTTGTTGAGTAGAGATGTTCTAAAAACAGGTTTTGAGGAAATTCATTCCCTAGGAAGGTTGCAAGGGCTTTATAAATAAAATTTTCCCGTTTTTGGACTATTGGCTTTTTAAAGCTTGAAACTTGGAAAACATGTTTCTTCTGATGAGTAGAAATCCAGTAAGAAAGGGTTTTGTGAAAATCGACTCAAAATGGGGAAAAGGTTGCGGAGGCATTATAGATTTTAAAAAATTCCCTTTTTTTTAGCTGTTAGACTTCCAAACTTGTAAATCTGTAAGCATGTTTCCTTTCTTGAGGAAAGTTCCAGTAAGAACGGGTTTTGTGAAAATCGACTCTTACGGAGAAAGTGGTTGTGTGGGTGTTATACAAGGTAAACAAAAAAGTTCTTGCCGTTTTTATTGACCCAAAAGAACATGACATACAAACAGCGTAGCCTACTGTTAGTCCTCGAAGTAATCACCATCAGCATCCAGCACCTTCTGCCAACGTGTCTTCAGTTGTTCAATCCCCTTGCGGTAAAACTCAGGGTTGTGGGACGCAAAGAAGCCCGTGAGAGCTTGGTGCATGTCTGCTTCATTGGTGAAGTGTTTACCATGAAGATGACTGTCCAGGGAATGGAAGAGGTGGTAATCTGATGGTGCAAGGTCAAGGAGGTTGGCACAATGTCTCCCAACCAAGTCGATGTATCGTATTCCTGGCTACCCACGCGACATGCGGCCCCACGTTATCATGCAATAACAGTACACCCTTTCGATTAACCAGTGCTAGCTCCTTCTGATGCAATGCCTGTTGTAAACGTCTCAATTGCTGCGAAAACAGGTCCGCAGTGACCGTTCGGCCCGCTGGTTAACTCATAGTGAACCACTTGACGACAAGTCCACTAGACACAAGTCCACCAGCATAATCTTGCGTAGGTGCATAGGTGGTCTTGCGCTCTGTGGGACAGTATCCTGGGGTGACAACCAATGTTTGGAATGCTTGGGTGTGTCATACAGGACCCACTTCTCATCACTAATCAGCACCCGATTGAATATGGATGCGCTACGGTGGCGAGAAAGCAACGATAAACAGGCCGTCACATTTGTTGCTTATGAACTTCCAGCAGCGTGTGAGGAACCCACTTGCTCAGCCTGTGCGTCTTACCTAAGCGGTGCAGATGAAGTCTAACCGTTTCACTGGAAGTGTTGAATTGTCTGGCAAGTTCACCACACGTTTGACTACTGTCCTCCTCAATGGCCGCCTGCAGGTTTCGTCATCCAAGGCCTGTGGTCGTCCTGTTCGAGCTTTATCACAGAGGGACAAATCTCCCGACCTGAATTTTTGAAACCAATGCCTTGCCGTACGTTCATTGACAGCACTATCCCCAAACGCTTGACATATTCGGCGACTTGATGCAGCGGCTGATAAGCCCACTTTGAAGTCGTAAAGTAAACAACCCCGAACGAGCTCCTTCGATACGTCCATTTCGCTTCGCTAGTGTACGAGTTCCGATTGATGAATGTGAGCAGTAGACCTGCTTTTATAACAACTGATATTCCTACTCTCGACTGACGGTTTCTCAATCACGTCATACACGAATTCACATACTTATTCTCACTTCTTTCAATGGAAACGCGCAACCGGCAAGAACCTTTTTGTTTACCTTGTAGATGAAAAAAATTCCTGTATTTGAACTATTAGACTTATAAACTTCAAATTTGGCAAACGTGTTTCTTTTAATGAGTAAAGATCCCTTAAAAATGATGTTTGAGGATCAACTCCGAGGTGAGATAAATATATTTATAAGAAGCGTAAAAGATAAATATATCTGGGTTTTAGAAGTTAAATATTGTTTTGTACAAGCGAATTCTTAATGATAAGATTTAGATATCAATTTCTATATGTAGTCTTACATTATGAAATGCCCAATGAAGCGGATGGATAACTGCTCTAGCATTTAATATAAATTATGTATAACACACATTTAGTTTAATTGAAAAATAAATAACTTATTTCAAATAAACAATAATATTTTCTCTTTTTCTCTTACAATATTAAACGATATAGAATAATTTCCTCAAATATTGCAAAAGAAATATTGAATATTGTGACAAAAATATTTAACAAACTTTTTTTCTTCATTTTGGTGGTTTTCCGCTTTATTTGGTAATAAATGAGAGAATTTTACATTAAGTAATTTACCCTTGATTTAAATCATTTAATGTAAATTTTAATTTTTAATAATTTTAGCTTTTAGCAAAAAAAGGAAATGATTTATCTTTTTTTTTGTCACCGAATCAAATTAATTAATAAAAAAATAGGAACAACGTGGCAATCACTTATGAAACAAAACTAATATCGATTATCCAATGATTGATATAATAAAAAAATATTTTTTTAACATAACCTCCTCAGACCCGGGACTAAAATAAAAGCTTAATATTGTGTAAAAAGTGCTTAATTGGTTGTTTTAATCCCCCTGATGTAGAAAAAAGAGTACAATATAATTTTTTTTAATTTATAGAAACTGGGGGGGAGGGGGATGTATCACATGTGATATATTAGGAACAAGAAACTACAGTCAGAATTTTTTTCAGTATTAAGCAAAATTGAAGTAATTAATTTAATCTTAGTCTTTAATCACATGATACATACAACTCATAATTTCAACATGAAAATTAAGTTTTATTGGTGTTTTAGGTACATATTAGTATTATTATCCCAATAGCATTATTTTTTATTTTCGTGAATTGCTTCGAAACCATTTCTAGTAGTTGTAAAGCATAGAAAAACCCATTGTACAGTTGTTAATTCCGAGCACTTCTAATTCCTCAAATTGAGCTCAAATCAGAATCCTCGCGATTCATCAGCTCTAAAATTTCATCTGGTGTCAAATATTTTATTAAAAAAAATACTTATTAAATAAAGAAAATGAAAAGCGAACACCTCAACTAAAAATTTTAAATCACGAAATACTTCTATCAATCTGCATCCTCCCAAAAAAATATAACTAAAAATTAAAACAAAATTGACTTAAAAAGTATGTTCATAAGTGACTGGGTCCCATTGTATTGTAATTTTATTTGTAAATTTATTTGTCCCATGTACAAATAAATTTTACAGGTTACTTGCTTTAATATTTCACTAAAAAATTTCTTTTTTTTTTGCTGTTAACTAATAAAGTGCACATATACAAAGAAAAAGCATATTTTAAAAATAGTTGAAGATGTATATATAAATAAGAAAAAAAATACTTCGATGACGTGCACTCATCTTGTTTTGATTCAGAGACGCTACTAGAAATCGCTATCATGGACAGATACTGAAATGAGTTGACTAAAGAAGGAAAGTATGTGAGATATTTCACTTTGCATTTTATATAATGCAACCGATCCCAAATTTGTTTTTGCTGTTCAGCCTTCACCATTGTATCACATGTGATACAAGGGAACCGAGGAGGTTAATGTAATCGTTGAAGATGTTTAATATTTTCTCAGGATGGTAAAAATATATTTTTAAGAAATAAAAAAGCTATTTTTTTAGTTCAAATTGTATTAGACTATATTGATTTCAAATTTTCAATATGATAAGTATATTATTTATTTTAAAAAATTCCTCTCTAAAAATGTACTTTTAATCTTGTCTCACTCAATGAAGATACTCTGTGAATAAGTAAATAAGTAAATATTAATTGTGCTTTATAATACAATATAGAATGGAACACTTTCAGATGATATTTACGTAAACAATTTTTAAATTGACAAAACTGATTTTAATACTTGACTTATGTTATCTGATTGACTTGATGAAAAAATTCATTCATAAATTAATTCGGAGATTTTTGAGATACTATCGTATTCGAATAATAAATGAAATATGAAATAACATTATATAAGTATGTTGTTTTATTTAAACTATATTTTACTTTTTTATTTATTTAATTTCTTTCAAAATTTTGAGATATTTCTCATATGTATACATTTGAGACCTTTTATTTAAAAGTAAATATTCTATTGATTAAAATCGTTTGCATCTAAAATTCGTTTGAATTCCTAAAAAGTTAGTTAATTTTTATTTTTATTATTCTCAAATTAAACAATTTAAAATATATTTCTCTTTTCAAACAATCACTTAAACTTATTGTTGCAACCTCGTGTCTTACATAAAAGTCAAACATCAGTTTCAAATACAAGCAAATTAAATAAAAAAAGCAAAAATAGATTAATTTATAAACCATTCTCATCTTTGAAAAATATTGAGTCGAAAGGGGAAAAAAACGATTTATGTATTATAATCCTGTACCATATACTTTTATTCAAATGTTACTTTTATCCCTTCCAAATTCAGAATGCACATAATTTTAAATCTCGACACTCTGTGCTATCGAATTCTGAACAGTTAAGCCTACCTCTGTGCAACAACTACACTCACTTTCTTCATCCTTACTCTGTGTAAAGATAGTGGAATATGCTGACTCGATAGCAGGTGAGTTTGATATTCCTAAACACCATCAACCATAATCTGACAGGAACAAAAACAAAGCAACTTCTTTTCTGGGACAGAAGAAAGAAAACAAAAAACTCAGTGGAATTCCCACCTGGCCCGTTTTGGCGGCCAAGTGTTGGGGAACTGACAGTCACAAGCCATCTCTGTAGGATAAACCCATCTTGGCCAGGATGGCCAAGACAGGGCCATGACAGTCTGGGTGGATTTGCGGGCCACGATAGCTGTCAGCGAGAAAAGAAGTTCGGATTTCTGATGAGAAACTTTGTCCAAGACCCCCCTAGTGATGCCGGTGAAGGGAGAAAAGCCTATTTGCAAACAAAGAAATACACACCAACTGCGATTTACGAAACAGCAAGATGGTGTTTGGGGGTTAGGATTGGGAGCTCACAAGTTATACTAAGGCTTTGGGAAAGGAATCATACACAATAAAAAGAATCATATAAAAAATATCAGCTATTGTTATTGTTATTAATATTTTTTTAATTATCTTTGTGATTCAACATATGTATACTAAAGATAAGGGAATACATTCAATTAATTCTCAAGTAGGAAAAGAAGTTTATTTCACCAGATAAAATTTATTTTTGTTAATTTTGTAAGATAATAATAAACTACTGTAAAAATATTGTATTAAATAATAATAAACCTATATACTAGATACTTTTTAAAGATAAATATGATAATATATTAGAACTATATATAGGTAACTCTGTTCCGAACTAAAAAAAACTACGTTATAATTTATTTTTTAAACATTTTAAAACATAGATTTATCATATAATTTAAAATATTAACTTTTTTTGAAACATTAACAGGAAATTTGAATATTTCTTTCTAACTCAATACATTTATTATAACTTTTATTTTGAAAGTTAAAAAGTCCTCTTTTTTACACAAAATTATTCATAGAAGGAGTGAGTGTTCATGAACGTTATGCTATAAAGCAACACGAGGTTATTGGCAAGGGTCCTTGAAATTTTGAGTGAGTGAGTGGGCATTTTAATGGCGCTAGAGCCAATTTTGAGTGAGTTAGTGGGCATTTTAATGGCATTAGAGCCAATTTTGGCTGAACTGCTCCAAACACTTCTTAAAATCGTACAATTTTAAAATTACACGCACACATACTCTTAATTTTGAGAACTTCGGTCTAAGGACAAGGACAATACCGAGCTGGGACTCCCTCTCTAAGCCACACCAACAAGAGGATTTTGAGCCACGACAGACTTAACTTGCATCAGTTGCTTTACACGGCGCGTCTTCAGTACAATAGTGTTCGAACTCATGACACGCTGGTCACGAGTTCGTGACCTTGACCACTAGGCTACCATGACCCCATTGCTTGGAAAAGTCGATTTAATTTGTACAAGCAAATACTAGCGATTTGATTCAAAATTTTATTTTACTCGTTTGTTACAAAATACACTGGAAAGTTTTTCTTGTCTCTTAAAATTACTTTTGGTTAAAAGATTGAAAAATGCGAAATTTTCAATCTACAAAGCATAATATAAATACTTTACAAAACCATTTACGAACACCCATCAGGAAAAATACACACGGAATTCAACAATAAATTTTATTTGTCAAATATTTATTATCTTAAAGGCTTCAACAAAAATTTGACATACTATTTACTACATAGTATCTAGGTGATATCTACTAATAATTTTTTAGTTATTTTAGTACAATTTGTATGCTTAAAAGAATGATATTTTTCAAATGTTTCTTTAAAATTTTCAAAGATAACAGATAAATTTCTTCCAAAACATTTTAGAAGTTTTAGTTTTATACTAAAATAAAGTATTCATACATTTTAACGTTACCCTAAAATTTAATATTAAGTAATTCTATATGAAATATATATAAGAATCCTGAGCGCGTGTGTTTTATGTCAACAACAAATTAAAATTTGAAAATCCTTCAAATGATTATCAAATTATATCGCTAAATTTGATAATATATTATGTTTTTGTAACCAAATTGATTTTTTAAGGAATTAACTACCTGCAAAAATGTGGTAAAAATTCTGTCGGTGTGTTATAACCTTATTTTACTGTCATTTCATTTAACTATTCCAATTTAATTTATTTTATTCTCTTTACTATTAAAATACTTTTACTACTACAGGTAAATATTCTCTTAGAATTTGAGTTATGTTAGCCAGAATGTTTTTCCGTAAATCTTCCCACTTAGTAGAGATTTATAATATTAAAATATTTATTCCTTTTGCTAGAAATAGAATGTTTAAATGAATCAGACGATTTAAATTCTACATATTAGTTTAAGAAGACTGCCTACATTTCAAAACCGTGAATTTGCAAAAGCGCAAAAATGAATAATCTTTTGTGATTTAATTGCAGTTTAATTCAAATATACACATAAAAAATCGTATTAAGAATAGTATTACAAAAAAATATTTATATAAGTATTTTGTTTTTTGGCAAAAGAAAAAAAATACATGTTTTCGAAACATTTTCCTTTTATGAAAAATGCTTCTTTTATTATATTTTATCTATACATAACCGGGACTTCTGCACAAAAGCTGAACCAGAATTTTTGAAAAATTCACATTATTTTCAGTAACGATCAAGGGAAATAATAACAGGTGCTTTTTGTTAAAATTTCTCTACTTGGATATGTTAAAATCCACCTCTAAATGTCTGTATTTGTGGATAAATCTACCTCTCTAAATTGTATATTTCAAAAACCCTAGTTTACTCTCCATACAGAGAGAGAGAGGAAATACTAATGTGTTGTAGAAGCATTCTTCGTGAAAAGATAATGCTTTGAAAATAAATTGTTTTTTCCTCTTTTTTTTGCCAATAAATTCCACTTAAATAATTTTTTGTGATAATATTCTTAAAATCATTTTCTATTTACATTCTTAAGAAACTGACGTTGGAAAAAAAATCTGACGTGTAGAGGAGACCGATGCATGCTAAATCTGTCAAGGCTCAGTGTCCTCCCATGGATGTGGTGTGGTAATCAGGAGAGAGGTGCCAGCTCAAGAGTTGTAATCCTCACTTCTCAGGGCTCAAAATTACGAAGTCCGTTGCCAATAGCCCTCGTGTTGTTTCACAGTGTGACGCTAATATAACTCTCACTCATTCACACTATTACACTAATATATATATATAATATATATATATATATATAAAGTTTTCAATTTATACGTTTTTTGCAAACTCATGGATCTGAATGCACAGTCAGTCATTTAAAAAAAAGTAAACTAAATATGCATAAGAGAAGTGAGAAGTTATGAAAATTAACTCCTTTCGACTGTAAAAATAACACTAGGTCTTTTTTAAAAAATTATACTTCAATTAAGTATAATATGAATACAAAATTAACTTTTAAGATATAGGTTTACGTAAACTCAGAATAAGGTTTACAATTTGTGTGGCAACACTAACTTGTATATAAATTATTCTTCATATAATATAATATTTTTTACCATCTTTTATTTAATATTCATATCTAAAAAATAGTCGAATTCCGGAACATAAATTAAAAAATTTTCCTTTATTCTGTTTTCTAAGAAATTAGTCTTAAGACCATGCGCTTTAAAACAGTTTTCACCCCACTCCTCTCAAAACAGTTGCGAATCCGGAAGTTGAGCAAACGACATTCGATTCGTCAGACAACGAGCAGACGATAAATTAATTGATGCCACTAGACAGGTGCCTAATTGTCCCTTGTTAGCTAGGAAGCAAGTTTCTCACGTTTCAACAAATGCTTTACAGCCGGCCTACTTTAGATCTAACAATAACCGCGAGCTCCCATGGTAAATAAAAATGAAAAAATAAAACAAAAAATTGAGGAGGGTGGAGACAGCGTCGTCGGAGCAGAAAAGATAGGGGAGGGGAGGGTGATCACTTTGTTTTAGAAGTGTCAGAATCCTGCCAAATACCGTCCATCATGGAACATGACGACGGATTCTAAGAGACTCAATTGCTTCACACAGTTAAAGAAGAAAAGTTGGAAGATGTCTTTGTTAAAATACAGTTGTCATTGGAAATGCGTGTTTATGATAACTGGTGGAGTTTTTAGAAACAGCGTATTGTAACCAATGCATTGCAAAACGAATATCACAAATTTCAGTTTAAGGAACCATAAACAAAAAGTGTTTTTAAGTGTGTATTTTAGATTTGTCTGTTGATTTATCAGAAGAAATTATAATCATAAGTTTTAAATGAAAATGAAAAAATAATAATAATTAAGCTTTTTAAATTTATATATGTAAATTAATATGCAAATTTAAATGAAGTACTTCGTATAAAAAAGTTTCACCCAGTGGTGCACACGAGGGGGGGTCCCCGGATCCGGAGTCACCCATAGCTCTTTATTTTTCCCCCGAATGTTTATAATCCTATTAGTGGTGCTCACAAAAATTTTCACGAGGGGGGGGGGAGGGTCCAGAGTCGAAAGTCCACTATTCTCGTATCATGCTTCAATACACCACTCAACATAAACTTTTGATTTTGTCGATTTACAGAAACAAAAACAGTAAAAAATTAATTAATTAATAACTTTTTGTTCCCAACAATCGACAAAATCAAAAGAATATATTTGGAGGCATATTGTAGTATGATACGAGAATAGTGGACTTTCGACCCTGATCCCCCCCCCCTTCCTTGAAAAAATACCTGTGTGCACCACTGTGTTTCAGCATATCTTTGAAATACTTATAAGGTCTAAATCATAGGTTCTCAGCCTTTTTTGAACTGGCGCCCCCTTTTCTAATAAGTATTTCGATATCGCCCCCTTTTTTAGTGAATATTTCGATACCGCCCCCTCCCACTCTAGAGAAATAAGAGTGTACATAATACATGGTGAAACAAGAGTTAAGTTTTAAAAAATATCCTATTACTAAAAGAATATATTTTCTTAATTTCATTTTTTTTCTTAAGTCCCAGATTTTTTACTTGAGAATCTAAAATATCTATTGCCACAAATATATTTAAATGTGTAATATTATATATTTTAGTTATAGTTAGGATATTGTTGGAATTGAAACGCTACTGAATTTCTTCTTCATTTAAAAGAGTGGAATAAATGTTTTAGATTACCTGCTATAAAGACAGGCAGGGGTATTGATGATACGAAGTAATTCATAATAAACTATTGCTTTCAAAATAAATATAAATTGACTGTTTCAGATTTTAAAGAATCACTCGTTAATCCCTGGTTAACATATTTAATTATGTTTCTTGGATAATATACGTAACGAAATGCAATGGACGAAACATGTTTCCTACTGCTCAAAGACAAAGACAACACATTCACTACAGAAATTAAAATGCGCTATATCATTCAATTTAATGTACGTCTGAATGTAATGTAATCTTTAAGTTTTTCATCCACTTCCCGAACTACCGAAATATGTGAATTTTCGTACATGTGATACAGGAATGATTTAAATACATACAATCAATATAAGGTAAACAGTATTAAAGTTTTCTTTTGTTAGTACATAATCAGCGAGTTTTCTTAGTCTTTTTTGGTTAATCTGCCCAAGTCCCTCCGTGCCATCTCAACGCCCCCCTGAAAGCTTCAAACGCCCACAAGGGGGCATTATCGCCCACGTTGAGAACCTATGGTCTAAATCCTTAAGAATGAAGCATAATAATATGCATGGTTCTTTGTAGACATTTATAATTTAATTTGTATTTACCAGGCTAAGAGTTCTTTAAATATTTTGAATATATCTAACATCATTTAATTACATTTTTTAAAAATATGTTCTAAATGCTAAATTTATGACGTTCCCATGATAAATGCAATCACGTGTTCTCCCCATTGAATTTAAACCTAACATTCAACTTTTACTTGTTGTTCTACTTGTAAAATTCAGTTACAATTTCGAATTTGATAGTTTAGAAAACAGATTCAATGGGCATTTTAAAAAAATTACCACCTTTAATTAACTTATCAATTTACTATAAGAAGATTGCTTAAATGAAGAGTGCGACAAACTAAATTACCACTTAAATATCAACAGCCATATTGAAAGTACTCAATTTTGATAAGAATTCCACAGCTCTGATTATCTTTCTCTATAGATATCAAGGCTGTCCTTACTGAAACTCCGATGGCTTCTTCTAAATTCAGTCTCAGCCTGACGACCATCGACGGACAGAGAATATTAGGGCCCCTCCTGCAAAGTCAGGTTTTTTTAGCACATTTTTAAATTTTCTGTAAGGTCTTTCAAACTCTGTAAAAGAGAAAAACCTTAATATTAAATGAAAGAAAGACCTTCGCAAACCCCCCACAAGGACACTGGGAATCCCCGGTGGTCCATAGACCACAGTTCAAGAACAGCTGCCCTAGAGGATTAGTGAAAGGCGTGGACAGGATCCGTTACAAAATCTCTTACAATTGCTTGGAATTTTTATTTCCAGATATTAAAATAAATCAATTTATGTAATCAGACTTCAAATCAGATTTTAAAAAATACACATTTTATACTTATATATACTTTTAATTGACACATTTTCAAATAATCTGAAATGTAAATTACATTGCAATAGTCATTTTAAATGCTTCGAGATTTATAATATAGTACATTATAGACCAATATCTATTGAATTGTTGATATATTAACATTGCAAATATGCTATATGCAAATAATTGAATTATTACATTTATTAATTTATTTTAAGGCATCCATAACAGCACTAGGCATACAATTTAAAAATTATTGTATAATATTGAAATAATAATGTGCTATTTATAAAAAAAAATTAACGCTGTCTTTAAGTTGTGAAATAATTACAATAGTTAAAAGCTCGTTATAATTATTATTTACAATTTTTAATTGTCGGTATTTACAACAGTTAATAAATGATATTTACAGTAGTTATAATAGCTGTATATTGTATAATTTTAAAAAGTACTCTGAGAACACTTAGTTTTATTTACATAAAGTAGTATATCTGTGTTTTCATAGATTATTTTTTACAACTTTTTCCAATACTTTTTTCTATTGGTCGTGGTACATTTTAAATCAATAAAATTTTACCAAAGGGATTCAATTTATATCATTTAAGTAGTAAATAATTAGAAGTTATCTAATTTATGTACTTAATTTCTCAACAGTTTTTTTTATTTAATTAGAGTATTAATAAAATGTAATTGAATACATATTTTAAATATATCAATTTACTAATTTTTGATGTTATTTCTAAACTACATCAAACGATTATTTTGAATGATTTAAAAATAAAAGTATAAATTATTTCAATTTTAATGATCTTAAACCTTTTTTTTTCGAATTTTATAAAAACCTAAAAATCTTACTCCTTTTTTTTAAGTAAAAAAAATCCTTCTTCCTTTTTTTTAAAAAAAAAAGACAAAGAACTCTTTCGCATGACTTAGCGATGCTTCTACGAAACAGAATAACAATCATTTTTTATAGCCAGCCATCTATTACAATGGCATCACCTTAAATAAAAAAAAATCTGAAAATAGCATACTTCTTTAACGGCCCCGGTTGTTCCATCGGCCTATCTTTGAAGAACAGGAACCCGAAGAATGGCTATTAAAAATCACTCCCATCATAAATAAAGTTTTTTCTGGAATAAAAAAAATTCCTTTGTCAGTGAGAAATAAGGAGCTTCCGAGAGATTTTTTTTTCTCTTTAAAATCCCTCTCCTAAATCAGACCCTTTAAAAACGTTGGCATCCGCCTATGCTTTAAGCGTTCTCAATGTAATGCCAAACACAATGCGATTTTCATTCGGATTTTGTTTCGGTCTACGTTTCTACTTTTAGATTTGAGTTAGTGCCCGTCACAATGTCCCTAGCATTTTCATGTTTTCGGGCTTAGATTTATAGTCTGAACTACTTCTTCGCAGTGCGTTCTAGACAAGAGGAAAAACGTTTTCTGACTCTTTTGCACAATTTTGAAATCTCCCGTTCAACTAATTTTAGAAGTTACATGATTCTAAGGTAAAACTTTTACGACTTTGGGTAGATACTCGGTTGTATTTTGGCCGAAACATTTATTTTATAAAATCTTAGCTTGAACAGTAAAACAAAAAAAGCTTCTATTCGTGGAAAATAACGATAAACTAAGCTGGAGTGAGAGAAAATGCTGACTGTGATTAAATAAATTCGTGAATTGCTAAAATTTAAATCCTAATTTTTAAGTCATGAAGCCCAATGGCTGAGTGGTAGCTTATCACATTTCCATGCCACAGGTCCGTGGTTCACATCCTGGGGTGGTCTAGGTTGACTCAACCTTTCATCCTTTCAGTGGGTCGATAAATGAGTACCAAGCTTGCTTGGGGACTAAATACTGGGGATTCGCGTCAGACTAACCACCTAACCGGAGCATCCGCTCATGCACTCCAGTTCCCAGGGTCAAGAAAACTGGGTCTCATAGGCTTTTACGCCACTGAATATAGTTTACTTTTTTACTTAATAGGTACAAACATGTGAACCCCAAGAGTGAATCACAAATACGTCAAAATGAACTCTAATTGTAATCAGTGAGCTGTTGTGGATTGTAAAGTCGTGGGTATCTCGGACTCATACACAGTGGCGTAACGTACTTCCCCCCCAGTATTTTGCTGGGCTCCAGTATTCTAGAGGGCACAAAGTTTAATTGACGACATGTACATGCCCTGTGTTAGACCCGGGGGCACGTATACACCCCTTCACAAACTGATCTAATATTCCGCGCAGATGTTCACCAAATCACACAACTGAAATTCCCCGAATATCCCTCACCTTGGGTTTTCCGTTTACTTTTGGCCTCACAGGAAACAAATGTTTAGCATTGCACTGTTTGAAAACGTATCCGGACTTTGGTTCGGATATTTGACGCTCCGGATAATAAACGTTCGGATAAACCACGTTCTACTGTATGATAAAGGGAAAACAATCTTAATAAAATGATTAGCCCGAAGAACCAGTTAGCACCTGTTATCTGTGTTGTACATTAATTCATAGATTTGGCACATGTCCTCCTACGGGATTCTACATGTTCAGAGCGATCCAAGGATGATCAGAGATGTGGGTACTCATTCTAGGCCAACTGGAGACAAATCTAGTGATCGAACCAGCCAAGAAAGTGTTGGAGAAATAGGAAAACAAGCAATAGAAAAGAGCCGTGAGTAGCTGGAACTATCTTTTTGAAATGCAAACCAGTGTTCCGTGAAAGGAAAGGCAATATAAGCGTAAAATCTCTTCGAAGAATAGCTGTGTTGAAAAGAAAACCCCGGAGTAGAATCAAAGTGACCGGCTATAGAAGGAAATGACAGACCATAGCATAAATTCTAGTTATCGTTTTATGTACCCAACGACAGTCATGTCTATATGCTATCGAAGCCGTAGATCAGAGACGGTGTACCTTGATGGATTAACGTCCCATTTTCCCCAAAGAAATGTTTAATGAAGTATAGAAGTTCCATAAAATAATTTTGACTTGTGGTTATTGGGACAAAAAAAACCCCACTAAATATTAACAACTCAAACGTCTTTATTACTTTTATAGTAAGCCCATACACACCGAATTGACTTCATTTAACAAAGTATCAGTCACACACAAACCTCCTCTTATTTAAAGCCTTCGATGATATGAGGTTGGCTATTTTAGCGCCTAACACCATTACATTATCAAGATATGTTAAGCCACTCTTAGCACTCAAGGCAGTTACCGATCCCTCGCGTTTGTTTGTAATACTTCATAGTGAACTTTGTTATTTTGAGCTAAATGCAAACTGTTGTCCAAGTTTTGTGCCGCGTGCCATCATTGGCACGCGTGCCACTGGATCGTCATCCCTGCCCTAGATGTTTCCAGACGCGTCTTCGCTGGTCATCTAGACTCTGTTCGAAGAAGGGCTCTTCACTGAAAACAATGCTACTCAACAAACCTGTTGGGAAGTATGCAAAGTTGAGAGGTAGTCAGCTCCATGCCCTAATTAACTAACATTAACTGATTGTCGCAGCAGTCATGGTTACAGTGTCGTTCACACACAGTTTACGATCGCTTTTAAGTTATTATTGCAAATTTTATGTTGTAGAATGTGTACAATCAGCACATGAACATTTATTAAGGTTATATATTCACAGCAATTATATACTTCTAGTTTTAATTTTTTCAAGCAAATTAAAAATAAAACTTTCCCTCCTTCATTAATAACTATTTTTCCAGGAAGTTACTCAATAAGGAACATAAATGAATGAAAACTATACAACTGAGTTTGATTCTGATTTTATTTTAAAAAATAATGTAATTTCCAGGATTATTTCTAATTAAGGATTATTCTGTTGAAAAGAAATAATGATTTTAAACTAGTGAATATAAATTTAACAATTAATGTAATAAAGCCAAGTTTATAATAAAAAATTTGTAATTAACCTAACTTTTTACTTTATCTTTCATATTTGCAGTTCAAATAATTCAACCAAAACATAACTTTCTATTATCGTTAACACTTATTGTATATCTAAAAATAAAACAAAATCATAATGTTTGGATATTGCATTAATTTTTTAAACTGTCTCTACAATGTATAATCATATAACGATTTTATTATATTTAAAAATTCCAGAATAATAACTAACAATTTTAAAAATATCCCTTAAATCCAGTATCATTAAAAGAAGTTTATATTGTTTTGTTAATAACAAAAGTGTTTTATATATTTAGTTGGTTTAGTTTTGAGTTTCCATTCGTGTTTTTAGATTAAAATAAACATTTAAGCAATAATTATTTTAAAAAATATCTCGATGCTGTTTGACAAAAAAATATATAAAATTTCCATTATACTTCCTCTCAAAGTTGTTCAGAAAATTTTGAAATGTTTCTTTTATTCTTAGTGCATTATTAACATTAGTTCTTTTTTTAGAACGTTTTCTTTAAAAGATAGTGTAGTGTAAGAAAATGTATTTTATTTACTAATTTATTCAAAATACAAAAAAAAAGGAATAATACCTCTCTCTCGCTTGCGCAAATGTTTTAAAAATTAGTCTTCCGCTTCAAGAAACAACAAATATTCTTAGGTGGCATATCCTCGAACCAGAAACATTTATGCTAGTTCTCCAATCGTCTTTTAATCAGTTTTAATGTAGCCGAATACGAAGAAACAGACTCCATATTGAATTACTCAACAGAAGAAATAAAAGAAAAAAATAGAATAGGAAACTGAATCTTTTTCTTTCATAGTACCAATGTAAACATTCTATTTTTTCCCCTGTTTCCACTCATTGTTAATAGAAAAGCGATGTCGCGCAAGCGAAAAAAAAATCGTCCGCTATCTTTATTTGTTTTTTTTTCTATTAGACATTTGGCAACGCATAGTCGATCGCCATTTTAAGAAAAACATTCGAGATAAATTTAATTGAACTTATTCCAGATCGTCCGCTTCGAAAACGTAGCTGTCACATCAGAATGGGAAATTAAATAATTTTTCAATCTCTCCTTTTTTTCACTAGTGGGGGAATTTAAAATCTAATCAGAGAAACTTTTTTTTTTACATATTCCATGAAACCATTTCTTTCTTGGAATGCATCACCAGTTAAGCAAAAAATTATGTTTTCTTAACAGCCATTACGAGTGTTTGGGGAAAGAAATTATCTTTTCTAAAAAGTAATACACCGCTTTTGTTATTTTAAATGCATCGTTCAATTTTTGTTTATTTTTTTTTTTTGCCTGTCGCCTATCTTTCTGAAAATAAAACAACATGTTTATCTGCTCCTTTATGAGTTTTTTAACTGCATAATGTACGTTTATCCTTACACAAATATTGTAGTTGGAATAAGTCTTAAAGAATATGATTATTTGGATCTAATTAAATTTGTAATAATGTACTGTGTGGCAGTATTTGTAAGACAGGGAGAATAACTTATTTTATTGGTCTACAGCTGCCATCATTATGATAATTCAAAGTTTTATTTTCATTATGAACCGAATGGTAAACTGTAGTTTTACATTGATCAAAAAATGTTTTAAGCTGATTAAATATTTGGATAAAGAAGCGAATTGTTGTTATTAAATTTTCATAAAAATGAAACCAAAATATTTTCAAACATTTATCTAAAAAAGAAAAACGTGAGTAAAAAATTTAAGAATCTTAATACAATATTTTATTTTGGTTATTTTTAGAAATTTAACGTACTAAAGTCATGACAAGAAATCCAGCTAACATTATTCTCTATGTAAATTTAACTTAAAAATAATCTCTTTGAAACTAAAAAGTTGTATTTTTATTACCTTAAGAACTGGATCAAATTTCCTGACATCTAGAATTAAGTCTATTATAAGTAGTGATATACAGTGGACCCCAAAAGTGTTCGTACACTTGCAATTTCCTATACAATTTAATGTTTTCGACTAATAAAAATTAATATATTGTAATTATAATTTTTTTGTGATATCTGCACCTTTTTTGTAATAGAATGACATAATTATTTTTTTTAAAATGATATACCTATTATTTTTAAAAATTAATAATCAAAAAGCTATTGAAAAATGAAGCCACAAAAGTCTTCGTACACCTAACAAAAATCTCAGCTTTAAATATTGTATTTCTTTCTTAGTATTTAGTAGGATATATTTTAGCGTCCACAATAACTTTTAAATGTTTTGGTAAAGATCTAATCAGTTTTTTGTAATTTCTGCATCGGTTTTCCTCCATGCTTCTGTTATTATTGTTTTTACTTCCCTTTATGTGTTTAAATGTCATGTTTTCTTTTTTTTAAACCAAATTCTTACCAAATATGTTCTACTGGGCTAAATAAACTGATTGAAGAGGTTTTTTCAGAATTTTGGACAGTTATAGAGACACCAGCGGCGTACATTGAGAGTAGAGCGCTTGGCATCATTATCCTGTTAAAAAATGAAGTAGTCTCCTATATCGAAATTTTCGCCGGTTATTTAAAATTTCACTTTAAAATATTTAAATAGAGCTGATGATTCACAATACCATCAAAAAATACCAAATTACCTAATTTGAGGCTGATTTACACCTCCACTCAAGACCACTTCCATCTTCATGGTTTATTGATCCAATTTGATTCTTGGGATTAAGTTTCAGAAAATTCAAAATTGACAGCAAATTGATTGGGATGACGGAAAATTAAACATTTTTGGTTCTGATGGGCATATAATAGTTTGTAAATGAAAAAATGAGGAATATGATCCCATGAATTTATGTGGAACAAGAACTCCTCCACCTCCATGCTGAAGCATGGAGGTGGAGAAGTTCTTGCATGGGAGTGTAAATCGACTTTAAAATTAGGTAATTTGGTTTTTTTTTATGGTATTGTGAATTATGAGCTCTATTTAGATATTTTAAAACGAAATTTTAAATGATCTGCCGAAAATTTGGAGATAGGAGACTACTTCATTTTTTAACAGGATAATGACGCAAGCGCTCTGCTCTCAATGTACGCCGCTGGTGTCTCTATAACTGTCCAAAATTCTGAAAAAACCTCCTCAATCAGTTTATTTAGCCCAGTAGAACATATTTGGGGAGAATTTGATTTAAAAAAAAGAAAACATGACATATAAACACATAATGGGAAGTAAAAACAATAATAGGAGAAGCATGGAGGAAAACCGATGCAGAAATTACAAAAAAAAAACTGATTAAATCTATACCAAACATTTAAAAGTTATTGTGGACAGACACTAAAATATATCCTACTAAGTACTAAAGTAAGAAAGAAATACAATATTTAAAGCTAAGTTGAGATTTTTGTTAGGTGTACGAAGACTTTTGTGGCTTCATTTTTCAATAGCATTTTGATTATTAATTTTAAAAAATAATAGTTTTATCATTTTTAAAAAAAACAATTATGTCATTCTATTAAAAACAAGTTGCAGATATCACAAAAAAAATTACAATTACAATACATTAATTTTGATTAGTCGAAAACATTAAATTTTATAGGAAATTGCAAGTGTACGAACACTTTTGAGGTCCACTGTATATGCCTTCTTGTGAAACTTAAGAGAATGTACAAAATGTTGTGACCAAAAATACGAAAATATTTTGATGATTTTCAATATCTAATATAATGTAATCCAAAATCGAACAGCATTATTCATTAACGCTTTAACCAGTTTGACCGTGAACCATACGGCTACCGAAATCTGGCCACAATCGGTTTGTCCATACGTTATACCGGCACTGTTGCTTGAGAAGAAATGAAAATGGGGAAATATAATCCAAAATAACCGATATTATATCTGTTCCTTCATTGAAATGTAAAACTTAGCATTGCACCATTCTAAATATTGTGTCCGTACACCCCCGCAAAACCCTCAACCAATTTTAAAAGAGGTAGGGGCAGGAAAAGTTTTTGTAAGTATCAGAGAGAAATTCTATAACGATGTAAGAAACATTTTTCAAGGCAAGTGCAGAGTGTATTTATGAAATGAAAAACATTTAGGTGTTTTTCTGTTCCTTATTTAAAAAATTAAGTGGAAATTTTAAAACTAAAAATTAAAATAAAATTCTTCCATTTCCACATTTTATTAAGTATATGCTTTATCATACTCAATAAAAATTGTGCCTTTTTTGGAACATTTTAGGCAAGAAAATTAACCTGTTAAGGGGTTAAGATGAATTGCAATTCATCTTAATTTATTATATATTTTTCTAACAAAGGTTGATTGAAAAAATTATCTTAAATTTGACAATACCCTTAAATATACGCCAACATATTATCAAAGCATATAAATGAATTACATAATGCATAGAAATTCTAAGCTAAGTTAGAATTATAGTATGAATTAGAATAACTTGAACCTATATTAGAGACTCATTTTTGGTTACAATTATGGTAAATGGGAAATAATCTCCAATAAATATAACATATATAATGCGTTATAAAGACGAAATTTCAAATTCTTGATCTTAATATCGAGGCGTTTTTACAAACTATACGGAATTAAATAAAAAGTATATACATTAATATCCTATTTTTCAGTCTTAATAGTCAAGATATAAACTTATAGCGTAGTCACCACAGTCTAGTTTAAAGAAGGTGTAAAATATGACTAGGTATATATATAAAGATTATGAAAATTAGGTTTAGTTCCGATGATAACCAATTCTACAGTAAAAATTATTTAAAAAAAATATGTTAAAAATCGCAAAATGATGCGTGTGTATGTAATATCTACTGTAAAACTGAGTTTAACGCTTATATTTGCCCCATAACTGCATACTAGATAACTTTTTCATCAAAAAAAGGGGAATTTTTTAACATTATAAATTGGTAATTCTAGAATTTTACTCGTAAAATTGATGATAAGAAATGTAATTCTATCAATGCCTCAGGATTAAATGTAAACTGGAGTTAATATATATATATATAAATAAAGAGAAAGTTTTTGGATTAAAAAATCCTGTGGGAAAAAACATTCTTTTCCGCTTTATGTTACCCCAGCTAGCAAATAAACAAAAAAAAGCTGAGAATAATTATAATATAATCTTTATAGTAGCATATTAAATTATAATTTCAAAAATTTTTAACCTTAAATTTTGATAAAAACTTTACCAATTAAGAATAATTAATCTTCATTTAGCCAGACTTAATACATTAGTTGAATTATTAGGCTAATGTATATACTCACTAAAATATATTTACTAGAATAATTTGCTGAATTTGTTTCATACATTGGAAATTATAAAATATCGTTACTAATTATTAATAAATCATAATTGAAGCTCAAGGGAAAATCTTAGTACTTATTCTATATACATTAACTATTGCATGTATTAAGAACATAAAAAGCACTTAAATAATTATTGCAGAAAATACATTAAGAAGATTCTGCACCCATCAAATGACCAAAGTATCGTTTATAAATTTTTTTAATATTTGGTTAGATTCTTTGCATTATTATCTTTCTATCGATATATCAATTTTGTATATCGCAAAGTTAGAAGTTGGGAAAAGTTTCAATTGAAAAGTTTAAACAAACAAATTAGGAAATTCGACCACTCCCCATTTTAGATAAAAAGCTAAAAAAAAGGGTTTGATAAAAAAAATCTAATTTTAAAAAGAGAAATAGCAACTGTAAAAAAAAGAAGGTATTTATATATAAAGCAGGATATTTGTGAGGCATGACAATAATAGGATTTTTTTTTCTTCGTGAAATATGTGCATGTATAAAATTTTTGAATTAAGTCATTTTATATTAATAATTTCTTAATTTTAGTTCTTATTCCTCGTATTAGGCGATTTCAATATTAGGCGAAGAAAAAAACTTAAATTTCTGTCATGACAGAAAAAAAATTTTTTAACGTTTTCCTTGAATTTTCTTATACAATTAATACTCTCTAAAAATTGATCATTTATTAAAAAGTATTGGTTCAAAAAATATTTAAATGCAATTATTTTAAAGATAAGTATATAGCTGATGTCCATAATTTATATGTCTATAGTACTTTAAGTTTATTTAAGTTTACTATAAGTTTTTTTCCAGAATTATTAACTTTAAGGTGGTTTTTCTCAGTTTGTGATTAGGTGCATTCTAAATGATACTCCTTCCACGAATGTTTACCAATCACTTCCATTTTTTTCATTTATGTTATATAATATTCATGTAACAAAATTAAGGATGCATTTTGCTGTAAAACGAATTAAAAATTTTTTCTTTGAATTTTAGCATGCATATCAACATTTTATTTTATTACTCCAAAACTAATTAAGTTACTGTAAAATAGATCCCTAAAGTTGTTAAAAAGATCTTTAAGAATTTTACAAAAAATTTTCAGGTAAATAATTAATAATTACAAAAGAAGTAAATTTTAAAATTTTCCAAATATTCCTTACAAAAATTTAATTTTTAAAATTGTGTTAATAAAATATGCAAAATTTCATCTCTTATAATTTTCGTGATTTGAAGCATTATATGAAATACTGAAATATAATTTTTAAATACATAAATAAAAAAAAATAGTTCAAAGGATACCGAGTCACCGAGATGGTGGACTTTCACAATGTCAAATTTTGATCAAAATTGCGATTTTGATTTTTTGTACTAATAATACTTCTTACATTTCATTGAATAATACTGTCAAATTTCATCATTTTGATTAATGTATAATTACTGAATTATTATTTTTTATTTTACACAAATAAATCTTTAAAATGTACTTTTCCTAGTTCGTAAATTTTGTCTTTTTCATTGTTACATAAAATGCTCCTTGCGCGTTTCATATTACGTCATATTTCTTTGAATTTTCACAACTTATGAAAGATGATATAATTCACAAATTTGTGCATTAGTTTTCTAAAACCTTAATGAATCATATTTTGTGTTGTTTTCAATGCCATGAATGTGTGATAATTGTGGAAATATTTCATATAGTATAGAAAATTTGTCATTTTTTTCATCAGATTTTATTCTGAATTTAAAATCTACGCGAATATATATTTTCTTGTAGTTCATATATATAAAAAACAAAAATTATGTACCTTTTATAAAAAAACTAATATGCAAGGAACATTTTTCAAAATAGTTTAAAAAAATTAATTTTCTAAAAAAAAATCAGTTTATATTTTTAATATTTTTTTAAAAAAAAATATATTTAAATTGGGAAATATAATAATCATTTACCATATTGATTCCAATTTCATCTAATTAAGCCAATAATTTAAGAAGTTAATTTTAATGGTTCACCGTCCTCTTAATAAATAAAGCACATATATGTAACAGAGAGGGTGGTGTCTAGGGGTATGTTGAATGAAAGAGAGACGTTAAAGTTTAAGGATATTTAATGACATCTACAGGTTGTTAAACCTGACTAGGCGCGCGCTGCTGGGGAAGAGTATGTCTACTCCTTCTCCCGCTTACATCCGGGGGTTACAGAGATTGGCGCTGGTGTCGCCTGAGCGTATACAACACTCGTCCATCCTGATGTGGTCGGTCCCCGACCAGGCTGGAAAATATGCAAGTAAAAATTATACAAATACTACAACTGAAAAGAAAAAAAAGATTAAACAAATTTTTAAAGTTCAAATTTCCTTGAGTACATAGAGGAAAAAAAAAATAAAGTCATAAGAGTTCTGGAAAGAAAAGTCTTAGGGATTATCCCATGGTTTCATCAGATCAGCAGATGTGGATGTATTCTTGTCTTCCTATTTTCTTTACATCGTACCTGTCGTTTGGACGAACTTTCACGACTTCATATGGGCCAAAATATTTTGGTCGCAATTTCACACCTAC